>JAQGAV010002258.1:0-16493 GCA_034691345.1 Phasmarhabditis papillosa
GGCGGGACCCAGCTGGCGTAGAAGTTGCTGGAAACTGTTCGAAATACGTGCGTAAAACATGCAAGTTTGCAGCACAATTTGTTTTTGAAATTCCATTTGTTTCATTAATTTTCTCATGAAAGGGAAAATGATGCCAAAAAAGCGCAGTCGATATGGCATATTAAGAATTATATATATCATATTCACTGCGCTTTTTTGTCATCTGTTAGACCATAAATGTGGTTCATGACTAACTTTTCGGTAATGTTCTTCCAAAATTTAGTTGAAATATGATAAAATACTTAGAACAACCAGAAGCTCTGTGTTAGTTCAGGAGTTTCTTAAGAAATTTATAGTCGGATTCAAGACGAATAAAATGCGACTGTATCAGAAAATGATTGTAATACCCACGACTCACTGACACTTAGTTATTACTAATTTCTATCGCTAACTGATTAAAAAGACAGAATTCTAAAAACTGTAACATTAAAAAGGGACACAAATCCTAAAGCGAACAATTCAAATCGATGGATGTACATCAGGTTATACAATACAATCAGTATCCACTTGACTCTTACTTTTGGAAGTTGCTCACTTCTATCACTCTACTTCAGCATGAAGTTCCAATTGTTGAGAATATGCAAAACAACTAACAGATGTTCGGTCTGGCTCAAAATAAGAATTCTAATTGCGGGGTTGAGCAGGTTCCCGCGAAAAACAGTCTACAGCTAAAATAAAACACGTTTTGTTCCTTCTGAGAATTGTAGCCATTCTTTTTTATAATCCCACTTCATTTTGTATTCTGCTGAGTTTGTGGTAAAACTATTGAAAGAAAGCTCAGAGACTCGACACAAAGATATCCAAAGGGCTTAATTGCTATACTACCTAGTGATATAATCATCCCTTACTAATACTATAGATTGCTTGCAAAAATGGACAATTCTAGGCATCAGGTAGGAAACTTCTGTTATATTAGCATTTTTGAGCGTTAATTTAATTCTCGTTCAGTGTTATTTTAGTTTGTGCAACCATTCGTTTACTGTAAATCCTAATCAAGCATTTCGACATAAAAATGGGTTTTTGACAACTTCCGCCAAGACTAATTTTTTTACCGTCAGTTTTGCATTCGGGGTTTGGGAAGCGTATTAATATTAGGACAATGTACTTCCTGGTTTTGTTCCAGCAAACTGTTTCTGTACGTGGACAGTAAAGTCCCTTCCAGTTCAATGTTGTAGGCCGTGTTATTTGTCCACTGAACAGAGATTACCCTTAAAATTATAAAAAAGATCACTTATTGGAGTTTTACGAATAGGGCGCTACACGGATCAATGTTTTTAAATGCTCAATAAATTAAAAGTCTCCAAAATTTTTTGGATAATTAAGAAATCCGCCCGAATAAATAATTCATACAAATTTCTGTTCCGCCGCCTCCGCTTCCTAGGTACTGTGCAATGGAGTCCTGGCTCCCTATTGTCCCTTCGTCTCATTTCATCCTCCAAATATCTGTGATCTCGTGTTTTATAAAATATAAATAAACAATCTATCATGCGTAGATAACAACGGTTTAGACAAATTATTTATATATTATTCCTTGTGAAATGTCGAACTAATGAACTATGGCAGAAACTGACACATTTCTTCGTTCTTGTAGTTTTTCATAGATGAATAAGTTCTTGTTTTGCACCTTAATTTTATAACCCTATTATTTTGTATCTTGAAAAAGTTCACAAAAGCATAATACAACTTAAATGTCTTGCTAATCCACTGGGCGGGGCTTAGACGGTACTTGGAGCCGTATGATTAACGCCATTTACGCATGAAAATAACAGTCTTTGTGAAGCTGACCATATATAAAGAGGCTTATTTTATGCAAGAGCAGTCAGTTGAGCAAAATTACTTGTTGTGATAGTCTTATGATATTCATCAGTCACTCGAACATTGCAATCTTCATTCTGATCAAACAATTTCACTACAAAACTCACTAATCACTTGAAGATCATATTAAAATACTAGAAATACTTTCGAGTACACTATAAGCTACATTGTAGTTATAAACTGACAGGAACAACATTCTCATTTTTTCAACTTCTGCTTTCAGTTCAATTTTCTAAGTTAACAGATACGAAATAGTTTATATTGCAAACGTTTCTGCAATTGCATACTATTGAACAAACATGCATCAATCCCATTAAGTTTAACACTTCTTAGGGATACCTAAAGACAGACGCTTGCTGACTTCCGAGCTGCAATGTTCATAAAGTTCTAATTACATATTGATAATGTAAATGTTGTACCTCACTAATTCGGAAAAAACCTCTGAAGCGATAATTTTTTTATTCTTCTAGATGACTCCTCATCCAAACAATGCCATCATGATTCTCCACTCCGTTCTGAATTCCTGGGCTCTTTTCTGGAACGTTGTGGTCATTTGGCTCGTAATCAAGAAGACCCCGAGAGAGATCAAAACCTATTCAATCTTAATTCTCAATGCAGCTATTTTTGACATTATCGCGTGTGTATGTGATTTTATGTGCCAACAAAGGTATGTTTTTTCTAAATAGGTGAGGAAAAACTCAGACCAAAAAGTCGGAAACGTTGAAACGTTCCTACAATTGTTTTTCTTCATTGTCTGAGAAAGTTGGACAAAATAGTTGTCTCGACCACCGTGCGAATTCACTAAGTTAAGACAGTTTCCTGGAATTGAGGATTCCAGTTTAAACAATGATCTGTCGTCTGAAAATATAATATAGTCAATGTTTCAGAATCATTAGCCACAATCCCAGCGTAATGTACATCTCGAATGGACCATGCACCATGGTATCGGCGAGATTCTGTTTTATATTGTAAGTAACATGCAAAGTTTCTAGATTATCAGTTAAATGGAAACTACAATTAAAACTTTACAAATAATGAAAACGCATCAAAGAGTCTAATAAAACAATATAAAATCGTTTTTATAAGTACATATTCTTACTGAAAGTTTATGATATTGCCTGATAATGCAGAAAAATGATGCATCATGACTAACATGTGGCTAAAGTTTATACCATTCTGACTTAATCAAAAATGCTTTGTCCTGTTTCGGCAATTTTCCAAGATTGGATCACCTACTACCAAACAAAGTTCACCGAATGGAAGTCGTTCCAGTAGAACAAGCTCAAACAAAACGTTGTTGAAATACATTCCAAATAAGAACTACCATAGATGGACTAGTGTCAAATGGGAGTGAATAGCTCTTTCAGCTACAACATCTTACTCCACTGCTACAGTCACAACTTATGGATAGTATTTCTTTCTTATGTTTACCGTTATTTCGTTCTGCTGAAGGGACCATTTAGCACTCAGAGACTTCTTGTTGTACTAGGAATATGCTACTCCTTTTCGTTTATTCAAATGGTCAGTGATGATTTTGAAATTCATAGAAAATTATTAGGAATCTTCTGATTGCAACAGTCATTAGAAAACTGTGGTTGCCTGAAAGTTAGAATATTTAGAAACATTGGCTTCTCAAAAAACCGAATACAACCATATACAAATTAACACCTTCATTTGTATAATAGCTTTTTTTCAGGTTCTTCTTTTCTTCGGATGCGACGAGGGTCAGGAAGTAATTAACAAGATTCAAGAGAGAATTCCATATGAGAACCTCACTGAGATTCCGAAATCAGCATTTTACGGATTTTTGAACATCTACAACTGGAAAGTGAGTTAATCAAAAGATTCAATCAGAGGAGGCTACTCAAAAATATCTGATGTGCAATGTAGAAAATTTCAAACGGTCACTAATGTTCCCCATATTCCTCGTTTTAGGTGGGCTTCTTTGTGTTTCATGCTACCGTGCCGATTACACCAATTGTAATTACCATCATCTATCTGAGAAATAAGATTCTCTCGGTATTGAATGAAACCTGCTCAGCTCTGTCCCCAAGTTCAAAAGTTATCAATAGCCAGCTTATGAGAGTGAGTGCATCAAATATATTCGAAATCAATTTTGGCGATCCTCGATTTATAATTCAATGCAAAATTAGAATGATGAATGATTGACCTATAAGTTGAGTTTTGTCAACTGTATATATCCAAACATTTAAAATAGAGCAAGACAAGACGTAATTGTTACTTTCAGGCATTGACTTTCCAGTCAGTCGTTCCACTACTTTTCTTCTACTCAATTATGTCCTTCTTTTTGCGTAAGTTTCAAAATGGAAACGAACATCTAAGAACAAGCCAAACATATAGTATTATTATAGCTTTATCTCTTGAGAATTATATCTCAAGAAATTCATCCAGTCAAAAATTATGATTAGAATAAGCTTCGAAAACAGTTGGGTGAAAAAACACAAACAGCAAATATTTCTATAAATAATATTCTTTTTCAATTAGACACACCAAACAATGGAACAACTTCATATTTTGGTGAAATCAGTACTAACGATTCTGTGTTACATTGCCGAAATTCCTAGTTTTGTTTAGCTTTCTCCGGAATCTACGACCACACTTTCCTTCAATACTCCAAATATGTTGTATTTGACATAATGCCTGCTGCAAGCCCCATCATCAACATCTACTTCATTGTACCTTATAGAAGATATCTTATTAGTGTCTTTACTGGAAAGAAGGTCGCCCAAACCAGTACTACAAATCCTTCTATGTCAATAACCACAGCTGATAATAGAACCATTAACACTGCACAATTAATGGCTTGAAGGTCAAAGAAAACTATCAACGAAGTTTCTTGTATGATTTTGATATTGGCAACAAGTATTTCTATCGATTTTTCTGATTTCTGAGCATTTCATTCCTTATCTCACCAATGCATTGTATTTATGTATGCTGTTTGAAGCTCTTAAAACATTTTTCTAGATATGATCATGTAATTTGTATATAATTTTAATAAAAGTGTTAAATAAACTTGTACAATATCACGAAACAGATGATATCCAATTGCTCGCCAATATGTTTGAGCCCAGGCCGGGCCAAGCCGGAATGTCCAAAACTAGGCCGGGCTGACCGGATAAATACCTCTGGAAGACCATATAGATAGTTTGTCGAAAATAAGGCAAACTTATACGATTAAATGGTAATAAATATTATATTGTACATTATATCATGTATTTCACGCTTACTGAGTGTATGTTTTGAAGTATAAGGGCATATTGATCTTTGTTTTATGTACATTTATTGAACAACAATAAAATGATGTGGCAACCATTTATTCCTCAAATTCTTTATAATATTCTCTTCGCTGCTATATTTGTTCTAGAAGATGCTTTAAAATGAAAGAGAGAAGAAATGATCTACAGGGTATTCGTGGTATTGCTATTCTAGCTGTTATTGCGTATCACTTATTTCCCAAAATATTCCAGAATGGCTATCTTGGAGTTGACCAGTAAGTCTTTATAGCAATCCACACTATTTTCACTTGAATTTTGTTAAACTGCAGTAATAGCTATTGCTGCAGTCCTGCAGTCATGAAATAAGAATGAAGGGAAAACCGGTGGACCGAGAGTCTTTTTTGTAAGCACGTTCTTTTTTTATTCACAGGATACAGCCTGGAAACTTAGCCATTGAAGCAAAATATAAATGCAGATCGAGTGGGAATTGTTTATTAGTACTTACCTTATATGTTTAAAACTTTCCACACTGAATGTTCGTTAGGGATGAAACACCATGGTTGCTTTTCATTTCTCACAGAGTTCAACTTGAATACTAAACATTTACATTTTTTATGGATACCAAAGAAAATGCTGAGAACCTCAAACATGATTTGTTCTGTATCATCAGGTTTTTCGTCCTCTCTGGCTTTCTAATAGCGGAGATTTTGACTCGTGAAGAAAAACTAACTGGCATCTTATTGGTATGTTTCTACTACCGTCGTTTTAAGCGGATTCTACCACTATATGTGCTTTGCATTCTTTTGATTATTATCTATTTACTATATTTTGTTAATTTAATAACACTGATGAAGAATTTTTCCATGGCTTTGCACTCTCTTTTATGTATATCGAATGTTCCCATAAATAATGCTGCTTTCGGCTATGAACAACAGGTAAATTTATGAAGATCGTATTGCTATAAAAAATTGTGAATTTCATAATTGCTGTTCTGAAACATTCACTTTGGTCATCAAAGATGGGAAATAATTTTTTTCATGTTTCATAATAAAAGCTTCATATAATACATATTACATTTTAGAACATAACTTTAGCAAACAATTATCTCCTTTCTATACATTTTTCTGAACCCCAACTTGACTTCTCCACATAATTTTATTTATAAATATTTAATTAACTAATCTTTAAAAACTAAGCTTATAACTTCAACATTGATATATTACTGAGTTATCCACTTCAATTTAGCGGTTGTTGTCAAAAAATAGAATGTTTTCAGGTTTTCAGAGCGAAAAATCCGTTTACTCATACATGGTCTCTGTCATTGGAAGTTCAGTTCTACATACTGGCGCCTTTTATAATTCTCTTTCCAATTGCTCGTATCCGACCACATTTGATAGCCGTTATAGGTGAGTTCAATATGGTTTTGAACTTATACAGTTTTTCATGCTAAATTCCAGTTATCACCTCATACTGTCTTCTTGCCGATTACAGAAGTTTACCAAGTAAAAAGACATTTTGGGCCCATGGAAGCCTTCTGACAAGAATTTGGCAGTTTGGAATAGGTTCTTCAAACATTAAATAAGGAATCAAAATTATTGTTTAGGAATACTTTGCTCGTATTACTCCGCTTCTCAAAAAGCAGAAACTGATAGTGCAAAGAAAACGGAAACAACTGAAATAGACGTAGTTGTAAAGACTGTTACTTTGCCATTTTACTTCCGAATCAGAGCAACTCATAGTAAGAATAGATTGCGGTTGCAGCGCAGAATCCTGATAAGCGGCGGTGTTAGATTACAAGTATTGCTGCTGCCAGGGATAGAGTACAGAATACAGTGTAAGATGTATTGTTAAGGTTGTTTTATAGTGCAATATCATTCTGGAATTGCTCTGATTTGTCTGATAGTCAGTATAGTCATTTGTTTCTGTCCAGTCTTCCTGCCCAGTATTGTAACCAGGTGGGTATTTACTGTTATTTGGAACATTGATCTTTACAGCCAAATAACTAGGGTCAAGTTCAAAATTATCAAGTTTTCAAGTTAGCCGAAATTTCAATTTTTCAAGTTCAATTTGACAACTCTACAAATAACTAAGAAAATACTGTGTTATGGATGCTGAAAAAATAAACGGTTATTCAGGTTATCGATTGATTTTTTTTTGACAAAATGCTAATACAAAAGGGTTGTATCTATCTATTTTTTCAATTCAGATTGATAATATGTTTGATTACTGCCTATTTGATTTTTAACGGTTCTTCTAAACCAGATGATGGAATTCTTTCCAACCCTCTATTAGTACATTTTGGTGATGTTTCCTATTCACTTTACCTTGTTCACTGGCCGATTATTGTCTACTGTAAACAGTCACATGGAACTATTGGCGGTAAATAACTGACACTAATTCGATTTTTTATTGGTGTTAATCACTCTTCATTTTTCAAGCTCAAAACCCGGAAACGACTTAAATTGTGAACATGGAACCTCAAATTTTAACAATTTCTAAGAAAAAGATCTGTAAAAAGATCCAGTTGTGGTTGGGATTATCACAACGGATCCGTGCTGGGTTAAGTAAGGAACAAGTTAATAAACTGACAATGAGCGATATTTTGGTGAAATATATTTTTACAAGACTTTTTTCTATCAACCGTGTTGCAGCAATCGCTGCTGGTATTCCCTGTTCTTTTCTACTGTCATTCTTTCTTACTAAACTATATGAGAGATGGTATTTGGAACAATCTCCAAAAGTAATTGTCAGTCTGACAACAGTGCTTTATTTGAGTAGTTTTTGTTTTCTGTTACTACACTGGAGAAGTTCCACGCTAACAGATTTTTCCAAATTTGAATTACCACTAAACATAACAACTGGTAAGCCTTTTATTCTAAATGTTGACATATTCTAACCTGTAAAAAAAGCTCGAATGCAGTGAAGATATTGTGCTTGCCCTTATTGTGCAGTGAAATAGTAATTTTATGAGAGACCCCTGTTCATATACTAATTAGGAAGATCAACAAATATGAATAGTTGAAACTTTTGGTTAATCGAGATTTTGACTTTTTTCGAGAAAACGATATTTTTAAGTGTAAAACAATAAACAGAACTAACAAGAATAATTTAGGATAAATCTCATATATAGTGTTTCAGAAGAAGCTATAGAGTGGAATATACAATCAACGCTATTAGAATATGACTCTTTGGATCTTAAAGAATGTGAATACACCCCGTTCGTCAAAGATGAAGAACCACCTTGGACCCTATGCCAAATTCAGGTAAATGAATTTAGCAAATGTTACAATCTTTACCACATTCAATAAGTCTTCCTGAATGATAATAGCTTTACAAAATGAAGTGTGTTTACATTACTTCTAGCGCATACCACAATATATGAAATTAACAATATCTCTGAGAACATCATAAGTGTTTGAACCAGCTAAATTGTGTTTCAGAACATATCCCTAGATGGTAGAGCTCGCATTATGTTAGTTGGTAACAGTTACGCTGCTAACATTGCAAGAATGTTTATATCCATAGAAGAATGCCTCAATGTCGCATCTAACATATTTGTTTATTCTAAAGTTGGTGAGTATTTAAATTAAACAAAGACCCCACCTCAACGAAATGTCTCGTTCTGCTGATTTGGCTCAATCGAAGAAACCACCGGTATATCCAAAATAAACCATTGCAAAGATGTTTGGCTATGCAAAACGTTTTTCTGTTTTCAGGATGTGAAGTGCTAGAAGAAACAGACTGCTTGAATGAATGTTCTGACCAACCTCGCATATTTACTAGCGCCATTTTACAAGTCAAGCCGGACGTGCTGTTTATAACTACCCGGTACAAGTTTAATATTCATGTTTTTATTAGATTCATTTTGTATTTTATGTCTAGGCTTAGGCTTACTGGTAACTTTTAACTTTTTTCTATAGACAACTGGTAACTTTTTTCTATAGACACCTTCAGTCAATGGAGTCATCCAACAGTGTTCATCACGACAATATTCTTGAAAACGAAATTGATTATTTGAAGGAAATTGAAAAGGTAAGGCTATCATATCCTCCATATTTCGGTTGCACGAAACATGTGATAAATAAGCTGCTGGTTTCCCAATCCTTCTGAAGCCACGGGGAGTCGAACCCACAGCCTCAGATCCTAGCGCACTCAGAGATCGCTGCTCTAGGCGTTTTAAAACCAGAAATTGAAAAAACCAGAATAAATGTTACTCTACTCTGATTATGCAAAACAAGCGACTAGATTATTAGTGATTGCTGTGTTCTCCTTATATCCAGATTGTCACTAAAAATGTCTATATACTCAATGCGTTTCCTCGTCCGGTTGAAGCGTTTTCTCAACATCTGATTGCACGACTCCAGTCCGGAATTGTCAACGGACAAGTTAGTTCTTTTTTTCTGCAAAACTACTTCAATTGATCTTTTGAATGTGTATGTCATGTCTGGAAGCAGAAACTGAGAAACAAAATTTGTGCACGATTGTGTTTTGGCAAAGCTGAATAGTTTTCGTATTTCCTGTAAACAAAGAAATTTGCAAACGGTTTGAATTGACTACCGTAACTTTTCATGCTAAAAGCTGTGCTAAATAAGGAAACATTTACTTCCATCAAAAATAACACCAGAAACAATTCCAGTTTCCAAAATTCAAACTTTGTTAGAGTAAGATTTGAAAATACAAAATACTCAAATAAAGGATAACAACCGAACGTTTATCGTAACCCTTTTTGTAAAAAATTTCCTTTACAGGCTGGTTTAACTAACACAAAAGCCGATTACCAACTGGCCCGAACCAGAATGAAACAACTAGAAAAAGTTTGCCAAAAATGTAAACTTATTGATATTATGCCAACTTTTCTGTCAAATGGAACGTTTCAATTTTACGATGAAGATACTGGCTTGCAGTATTTTCAAGACGGATTACATCTAAGTGATTACGGACTCTATAAAATTGCACCGTTATATCGAGAAATTTGTACAAATATTCAGATTGAATGAAGAATTGTTTATTTTCAATTTTAATGTTATTGGTGTGTACTACCTTCATGTGGTTTTTTGTTTGGTGAAAAAATAGCAAAATTATTAACCTATAATTAACTTATGCAGGAATCCACCGAAAATGGTCTTGTTAAATGAACAGATGCATGATACACTGAAGCAAATTCCGACAGGCTTTCTTTGGAACTAGTCTTTCTAATCTAACCCCAAAAAGATTTTGGAGGGCATTAACACTTATAATGTTCATTTATATTAGGAAAATGGGATTTTTCAATTTACAATAGCCATTCGCATAAAATTCATGCAACATAAAATAGTATACGACTACTACCGTTGAGAAAAAATATTTAAGTAATAAGTACTTTGAAAATATTCAGTATCCAACAAGTTTACTCGATTGTATTGATGTTCCTTCCGTCGTGGTGCCGGTCCGGTTTTATCCTATACCATGAATCAAAATGTAAAAGTTGCATTATATGTAAAAAATGATGGAATAAAAGCGTCAAACTTTGAATTCTGTCGATTAATGCTATAGTACAAACTCAAATTTTGTAAACTTTGTTTTAGTACTCGTTACCGTAATTCTTGTCTAGACAATTTGGCACAACTTCCAGTTATAATTGTCACAATTTTAGCCCTCAGAAGTTGAAACACTTGAAAAATCAAATACTATACCCGGATGACTGAAGAAAAAAAGTAAACTGTTGACTATAAAGTCCCGTTGCCATGAAATTAGAGATAAGGATAGAAATAATTGTTGTGAAACTTTGTTATAGTTTTGTTTGGCTTCAATACTATCATCACGGAAACCAAGCATACTGTGGCGTGACAGTGCGGAAAAGTTTTCGTCCTACGCTTTAGGTCTCAAAAACAGTTGTATTACTTGTGAAATTGTATATATAGGTATATTCACTCCATCTTGGTATAGTCAGATTCAAAAGTAATAAGGCCGTGTATGCTGCGTATTTCGTTATTTTTAACACTGCGCCTGCTGGAATTCTACGAGCGCGATATCAGAAGATTGCAAACTTGCTTTCGCACTTCCTTACTCAGATAAAATATTACAACACTCGTGCAAACCCAATTTTATTGACACGGCTTTTTGCTACTTTTGAATTCGACTAACATTGAGTTTGCTCTCCAATCATTATATATGACGCGTAGTAGAATTTAAAGAACTGGTGAAGTAAACAAGGTCACTTTGTATCACTAATCAAAAACATTCATAATACCAACAAACATGGTTTAGCTTTTTTCGCTGCGTTTAATACTCAGTCATTTCCAATTTAAGTAACTACATGGCTTACGGATGGCTTTATCGTGTTGTTTGGTCCTGTTGTGGAATTGGAATACTAGCGAACACTCTTGTTTTATACGTTGTTGGTACAACGCCTACTCATCTTGGCAGATTTAAATATCTTCTGATGTATTTCGCTGTTATCGAAATATTCTTTGCTATAATAGTATTGCTGTCAAATCCAGTAAGTGATAAAACTTCAACTTGTTGTTCATTTTATGAGTTGTCCCTCAAATCGAAAACTCTGACGTCAGGTGAATCACAAGGAAGACAACCGCAGATAAAATTTTAAGTTCAATATTTCCAGTTTGCCTATGCCTATGACTTTCGTCTAATAGTCTATTCACACAGTACTATCTCATTCATTGCCGACACCAAAATTGGCAAAATTCTGATTGGTGTGTACTGTTCCTTTTATGAACTGTGGATGGGAATTGTGGTTATTTTGTTTGTCTACAAGTATATTGGATTGTGCAGGTAGAATAAATTCCTTGGAAGGGTACTGGACTTAAGAATCTGAAAGTATCGAAGTATACCCACACATTGTAGCCGATAGAAAACATTGGTTAGTATCTTTTACAAGAATTCTACTATCATATAAAATATGCGTTTCAGAAAGAGTCTTGCTGAGAATATAAGTCGTCACTTTTATTATAAAGTGATCATTTTCATTCTCTACATTATTCATTTTGTGTATTCGATGGTTTGTGGCATAGTCTGGTGTCTGATAACGGATGTACCAGAGGTAGACTTAGCAGACAATTTTATGCATGTGTCTCATATGACAATTGGAAACTAGATCATTTATAATTCGCATTTGTATTCTCTTCTTTCTAGGACATCTTGGAGCATAACGAACAAAATTTGAACCGCACTCATGATCGAAATTTTCTAGTTATTACAATAAAGGTATGCCAGCAAGCTAAGTGTAGCTTTCTAACCATAAGAACTAGTTGCTGTTGTTTTATCAATAAAAGTAAACAATGGATTATTTACCCTATTCATTAGATTTAAAGGCATGGTACACTCAAAATGTTGTTCTCTATTTTATTGTTCTATATTATTCAGCCTGAAAAGTTATGAAAAATGATATAAATTTCAAAAAAATTGAAGAAAAACGAATGATTTTGGATCATGTTCAGTTTTTGGTATTCCCTGTCTACTTAACATGGGTTACTGTAACCGAATTGAACATAAAATTGCTGAAAAACCTAGTTCCGCACAGAATTTTATAATTATCTCACGAGTACATACGTTTTGAGCCATGAAAATGGTAGATAGTGAGAACTAGTAAGAAACTATACAAAGTGGCCATAATTTAGACAATTGCTCATGAGATTCATGGTTTGTGGCCCAGATTATGGTAGAAATGTTTTTAGATTTTCAAAATTCCTTTTATTTCAAGAGATATAGACAATCGGCTATTACATGCAAAGGTCACAGAGCAGGCCAGGACTCCGCCCAAAGTTCGACCTACGCGCAAGGTGGCAGTATTTTCAAATGGCCACAACTCGGCTTAAAATGATCGTAAAAATACGCGATCTTCATATTTCAACTCAGTATTAATAGCTCTATCGAAATAAACATCTAAATTGAGAAACTTTTTTTGAGTGTACCGTGCCTTTAAACAAATACACCCGAAGACACCTGAATGTTAGAAAGGAGCCGTATATGCTCAGAAGATTCAAGAAGAACAGCCGAAACCTAGTCTCGAAGAAATCTACTTTTATACATATAGAAATGAAACAGAAAAATAAACCATTTAATAGTTTAAATATAGGTATTTATTTTATCTATGTCTATTTGTTTAGGATAAATAGACAAAACGAAACGAGTTAGTTCCTTTTACACTTTAGTTTATTTTACTATTTATATATACAACACCTATTCCTTTAATTTATTCTAGTATCACTATTTTTCCACATTCTCGCATCTATAATCGTTCTCATCGAAGTTCATGTAATTCAACTATATATTTCTCTGTATTTCTCATTTATAAAATACTATTTGTTATTAAACTAAACCTACTAATGTTACTAACTAACCTTTTATTATTGTTCTTTTTTATTCCAAACATTAATTCTTTACAATGTCTTCTTGGTGGAAAAATTGATAGAAATAGTATTGTCCAAGTTAAGAATTGTGAGCAGAATACTGGTTAGTTATAAGGTCTAACGTTTAGTAGCACAGTTGTAAGATTGTTGCTTCAAAGCTATGTTGTGTTTGTTAATTAAGCTTCTTATTGCAGAGTCTAGTCTGGGGGACCACCGTGATAGTTAATCTTTTACAATAGAGTAACAACTAAACTAATACTATATATTTGTGTTTTAGGTTGCTTCGCAGCTCGTTTTCATAATGATTTCTGGCACTTTGGTTGTATAGATAATAACCTGACTACCTTCGGTTACAAAATAAGTCTAAGTTCGGAAAGAAGGTTCGAAATATGGACATGTCCCAAAAGTTTGTTTGTAATCATAATTTATATATAATATTAAATTTAGGTTTGTGTAACTTAAAACTATCGTTGGTTCACAGGGAATACGGTGCTGTTGACTTAAAATGGACTGAAATTGCATCTTCTTATGAGAAGAGTAAAAATAAAATAAAAGAAATAGAAAAACATTTGTCTAAGGAGGAAACCTCCCCTGTCAGAAAGCCTATACTGGTAAGACTAAGCAATATATAGTCTGAGTCAAGATGAATAATGGAGTGTTACTTGCGTATTTTAAGGAAATTTTGCGTATATTTTCGGTTTTCGAATACTTTCAGAGCTATTTTCACCGAGACTATTTTTTAACACTCCATTATTATTCTCGAATAGAACTATATAACTTGAAATTATATTTAATTATATTTAATTTGAAATTGTTCAGATTATTGACAACAACATAATAACAGAATTTACTGATGCAAGGATTTATAAAGAAGCCAGTTTAATTTATAAGAAAGAAGAAGATAACATTAGTAATAAGCAATTAGTTTATGTAATTATGTTTATTGTTTTAACAATAATATAATAATAAAAGATAGTATTATTATTATAATAAGTATGAGTTGTATATCTAATTGAAATGATTTAAGTGATTGTCTGTTAAGTCTTTGTGGATATTTCGTCTATAACATCAATCTTTTTGGTGACAGCAAGCTCGCACCTGACCTATCACACCTCAGACTCAATACTTCAACTAATCACTCTATATCTTAAGCAATACAACATATATTCACATTCTTTACATATTTATACTCTAAATAACAATGTTTTATCATTGTTATTTACCAACTTTTAACTAATTTAAGGACTTACAAGAGGACCACCGTGCTGGGAAACTTTGTTTTACGCATATTGCTTATTGAGTAAGATGTTCTTATTAGTTTGCTGTTTAACATCTTTTTAAAGTTAATTAATCTAGAGTTAGTTGGTAGTTGCTTACAATATTAAATAATATATAATAAGGGGGTTAACCACTTAGATTAAAGCGGTTTATATAAAAAGTTATTAAAAATCGGTGGATTGAATGCCATTTTGCATTAATTAAAATCTCCTATCTACAGGATACTGTTATCGAGACCTTGCTTTTGATAGAGACTATATTATGCGCAAATGCTTTCAGCTTCTAAACGTTACATGAGATGCTAACATTATTTCTTTCTTACTTTTTTGTTACATTTCAATCATTTTTACTTTTTTCCATCATGTGATTTGACAATTGTTCTGATTTTCAAGCGCTTTTTCTTGCTGACTTCCAGTTTAAAGCTACAATAACCTAAGTTCAGTTAGTTTGCACCTAACGAGCCCTCTAAGATTACTCTAAGATTTACTATCCATCCTTTAAAATAGCTTCATTTCCCTAAGCTATACAGATAACAAAGGTCCTTCACAGGTCAGACCACCCATCCTGTTTTGTCCGTCCACTATATTTTTATATTTATAGTTTGCCCAAATATAAACAGTTTACATTTATTTGAGCAGAGTTTTTCTCTGTGAATGCTATCTTCTTTATTAAATAACTATAATATTCTAGATATGTTTAGTATTAATTGTTTATTTTTGTTTATTTTGACGACACCATTCCACAATACTGAGGGTTTCAACACAGGTTAGCTAATAGAGATAATATTTACATTAATAATATTATTTTAGAGGGGGATAATGTGACCATATCAGCCACAGTAGACAGTTGGTTGAACATAAGAGTACGAGTTACTAACAGGGTGGCCGTGCATTCTCACTCAAGGGTTACGGTATGTTGATTAGAAGTTAAAAGAATTACCATTACTATATTTAACTAATCATTTAAATATTTATAAAGATGTTATAATATTTTATGTTATAGGGCTACGCTATATATTTTACAAGAGATGTCGATATTGGTGCAGATCAATATAGAAATTGGTCACGAATAGAAATATTATCCGATGAAAATGAATATGAATTCGAATTGCAAAGTACGGCCGACATTCAAAATATTATTATTATATGCTTTTAAAATATAATTATTAGTAAACAATGAAAGAAAAGACAATTTATCTTTTCCAATGAGCTATAAGGAAAAAACTCACGAATATAGAATGCTTCTTACAATGTCTCGAGAAAATTGTGAGGCAATTTTGAATTAAAATTATAATAAACATAGATTAGTAATATATGTTTTCAGAAGATGTATACAATGTTGAATTAGATAGAGTCTACAGATTACGATCATCTGTTTTTATTAATCATATTGAGAGTATACCTACATCTGTGTATTACTTAAATACTAGAGAAGCAGGTATGTTATTTATATATTTTAACTATCACACCTTACAAAAATGTTTGTAGTTAAGAATGAACAACATGTTTAATATAAAAAACCTCTAAGAAGGTTTAGGCCTAATTATAAGTCTAATCAATCAATAATGTGTTTAAGCTACTTATATATACTATTTATTGTAGTATTTATCTATGTTTCCAGTGTATTATCCAGATTAGAAGGGATGTTATATTAAAATGAATAAAAGCCAGTAGATTAGGAACTTTTTATTCAAAAGTACATTATTTGGTAGTACTGAAGGAGACACCTCGGTTCGCCCCCGCGCCCCAATTCAACACCAAATTTTGTCCGAAATCCT
>JAQGAV010002259.1:0-16483 GCA_034691345.1 Phasmarhabditis papillosa
CCTGGCCAGGTTCATTATCGAATTGTATAGATAAAATATTATTGAATATATGGCGCCAGTGATAAAATCACGACGACACGGCCTTTTGAGAGAGGCGGGTTGTGGAGTAGAAAGATTTCTCTTAATGCGAGCTACGGCTGATTACGAAGAATGCAGTGTTTTGATTATAATCGCTTACTTTAAGCTACTTAAATGTTGTAAATGTCTTGTAGTTAAATAATAGTAGTGATCAGAATACGCAACTGGTTGGGCATGTATAGTCCATCTCAAGACCTAGGTTACAACGTGGTATCACGAGAGGGGCTCAGTGTTATAAAAAATGAATGTAAAATCAGCCGTTTTCTAAAAAAGTACATTCATTTATACCACAGCGCCCCGCTCGTGATACCGCGCTGGAAACCCAGGTCTTGAGATTGACTATATTAGTATTTATCTTTGTCGTAGTTTCACCAGCATTAAGGTAAATGTTTCATAAATACTTTTATCTTTAAAACGTTGCGCGGTGTAGTAGTCTTTCGCAGTCAAGTGGAAATAAATTGTTTTTGATGAATTCAGCTAATACGGATTTCTGATAGGTAAGATCTGTTGCTCTTTCGCCGAACTATTTTGAAATTGTCCAGCTATGAATTATGAAATTTGAGAAAAAATGAATTACATTTTGAAATTGTCCAGAAATGAGCTTGTCCAAAATTCTTGGAAGTCTTTGAGAACCCAACTGCCTAATAAATGTAGTCTTGTTATTCTTTTTATAAATGTATTAATATACATTGGAAACGTTTCCTTTGTAACAATTATAGGTAAATTCAAATTAACATGACATCTTTGCAATATATTATGCTTCATACTCACGGCTCGCATCGCCCTGAGGCAAAGGGACAGAGCGAATTAAGACGGTCAAATCTCGATGCACGAAACCTACCTTATTTTGTTAATTAAAGTTGTGTTCAATATATATCAATCGAAAGAGCTTATCGAAAACTATGCGACTGAGTTTTTCGAACAATTTCGTTCATCTGTACTCATTAACGAACAACTTTAATATTTTAAAAGGGACACAGTCGTTTATTTCGTTTGCCCGCTTTGGCGAGCCGTGTATACTGTGAAAACCCCAAAAAAAACCTTTTGTTATAGAAAGTCGTGTTCCCGAATAGTCACTTATCGTTCAATGGGTAGTTTACCTCGGATTGGATTTCTTACTGATTTCAAAATGTAACCCATCATTTACTTTTTTCTGAAACATTTAATTTTAAGCTGTTCTCGCTGTCTAATGATCTTTCTAATCTAGCTGGCCGTTTTCCTTAACTACGCCAATTTGGCCAAACTGCTGATTCACCCATATTTTGTAAGCAAACTAGATAAGAACCTAGATGAAAAAGTCTTAAGTCCGCGTTTTGCTCATTTCAAAAGTAACCTATTTGTTTATATGAAATGTTACTGACTAGGACGGTTAAGGACTGTCTGCTGAAATTATATATATAGTCCGTCTCAGGACCTAGGTTTCCAGTACGGTATCACCAGCGGGGCGCCGTGTTCTGTGGCGATAACCCACCACGTCGACCGATTTTAGATTCATTTTATATAAGTTCAAGAGTAATATTAACAAATGAATAGAAGCAAATTTAGATTTGATCTTCAATCTTTTGATACTACTCAAATCCAACATTCTAAAAACCTTATGTATTAATATTGTTTGTTTTACCATTTCGCATTATTCTATTTTTTATTCAAAAGGGGTCTTACATGGTCCTATAAGACCCTATCTCCCCTTCCATAGTTATAGTCCATAACAAAACGAAGACTGCAGTGCGCGAAGATGTGTAAGGTTTGTAAAATGGCTCGTTCTGTTGCAAAATTAGACTTCATGCATATGGTTCGATGCGCAATTTTTTGTTTGATGTCAGAAAAATATTATTCTACCAGTTTTATTTCGTATCATAACCAGAAAAAGACAAATACGCAATTGCGGAAGCCTATGTATAACACCGCGCTCTGAGGTCTTTTGTTTGTTATAGACTATATCATCACCACAGCAGCTAACATTTTTTGAGAGGCCACTTGATATTGAGACCATTTCCCTGCTAGATTAGATTTTATATTTTTCAAATAAATATTGTTGTTGTTTGGAGTATCTATGAATTTCCTTGAACTGTAAAATCAGCTTACAAGACAAATAATCAGGATTATGAAACTTTGAAGTCTAGTCGATCTAATGAACAACTTTGTCAACTATTATCATTATGCCCTTTGTTATGTAAAGGTATGAGATACGAGGTTTCGAAGGTGGTGCAGCTAAGTTTAATAATTTAATTATCCTCAAGTACTTACAATTTAACTTTAGTTGACCTTTTGGCTACAGTAACCCTAGTAATAGAAAAGACATCTATATTATAACTAATTCATATAAGCAAGCACAAAAAACATACAATATAATAAGGCGAGGTTAAATACAATAATGAACAATTATATTGTATCTAGTTGAAGCAGCATTGTGTAACAGAGTCCCTCATCCATAATCTTCTGTCCTTTTATAGTTGCGTAGATGTAGGCGTGGCGTACTGAAAAGACTGCGCGCTGTTATTATCGCATGTTTAAGTACAGGGGTATATCATATATATGACGTCTATCCCCTCGGAAAAGTTAAGCTCTAGCGAAACAACTTGCGATACAGTAATCGTAGCTTGATCTGTTTTCGTTAACAAAAATATTCGTTATCAGTCTGGTTTTCCTATAAATACCTTAGTGACGGTGGGCGGTCACTACATACTACAGTAGTATTAACAACTCACACGCGTCCCGTCATAGAAAACAAAAAATTACAGCAAGAACTACAACAAAAATATTAGGCTTAAGTACCCGGAAGATACTTTTTTCGGAACCTCTAATCACTTGCGGTTTTTCCCTGGAACAAGTAAAAAGTAGGAAAGGTTCACTACGGATCTTTCCAGATCGGCGACACAGGCGGCTGATAGTATATTATAGTACAGTAGTACAGTATATAGGTGCACGAAACCCTGCGACTAAGAAATCTACAGTTATTGTGTGATAAGTGCGATTACAGGAAATAAATAAGTTTTTAACGTATATAGCAGTATAGTATAGTATAGTAAAGGTAATATTATAATAGTAGAAGAACAAGAAAACAGAATAAAAAGTATAAACAGTGTTACTTTTGAATCCGACTATATCCTGATTAGATAATGGAATTCTTTCATATTTATCTCTCTGATCTTCCATGGAATTCTCAATCTCCGTGTTCATAATAATGTTGAATAAACCATATTTTAGGATTATAAAAAGACTTGTAAGAGATTAACTCTTTTTAAATAAAACACCCATAGAGTAATAATGGAGTGTTAAAAAAGAATATTATTGAAAATGGCTATGAAAGTATTCGAAATCCGGGAATATACGCAAAATTTCCTTAAAATACGCAAGTAACGGTCCATTATTCTTCTTGAATCAGACTATAACACGAGGCGACTGGGTTACCATGCCACTGGGCTGATATAACCCTCATATCTGCATCATGCTAAAAAGTACCAGCGCGTTTTAATTTGTAAATTGTTAATATATTTTTATTCTTATTATTTTTAGTTGCTTTCACGCACTTCATAGTCAATTTTGTATTTTATTATTATTAATACATGTTATATTATTTTTTTCAGTAAAATAATGGTACACTGGCTGTTTGATTATTTATTTCATATGGACTTTACCTACTCTGAAAGAAGAGAATTGTTAATAAGAAAAACAATTATGGTTGCTTTGCTATTAACATTTGTGAGTTTGCAAACCTAAGCCTATCATTAGTTACTCTTAATAGCCTAATGGTTAGTGAGTCGGTCTACGAATCCGTGAGGATGAGAGGCTGTGGGTTCGATCCCTCCCCCCGTCCCAAGCCTGAGCGTTTTAGGCCTTGGGATGTAGGCCTAAAACGCTCTGCAACCACTGATGCAAGCAAATAAAGAAACTAAAGTATACTGATATAACCTGTACTGTAATCCAAATATTTATAAGGGAATAAAATACTTTTTAATGGGTTATTTAACATTATATCAATAGTCAAGAACAAATAGGCCTGTTTTAACCTTTTCTCAATAAACAGTTCACTTAGTATACTTTCGAACAGAAAGTCCAAAAAGAAGAGCAGTTTTTAAACGGGCTGGTCTTTCCAAAAATGTGGAACCCTGTTGCCAAGCTAATTTTTTATTTTTAGAGTGTACTTCTGATGCTGGCCCCGCAAAGGTTCTTAAGACTAAAGGATGATTTCCTTTGCGCAGACAAAAAATGTGTTATTCCACCAGAAGATGAGCTACTTTTTTTTATAATTACCCTACTATTTCAATTGATATACACTCATGTACTACTGGACGGTATTGGAGATTTCAATTTTGAAGATTCCGAGGTTCTTAGATGATTCATTTTTGTTATTTTCACTCTACTTGAAAGTCTTTATCAGCAACTTTACGACAATTGGGTTTTAAGATAATAATTTACGCAAAAAATACATTTTCAAAGCACACGGCCCCAAAGCGTAAATGGGCATATCGGAAAATGTATTCTGTTTTTAACCTCTTAATTTATTTAGATGCGTATAATTGCTCCACAAATCGGTATAATGCTTATGCTCCCTGCAAAAATATATATAAGTTCATTAGGTTAGTTAATTTTGTTAGTTTATTAAATAAGTAAGAGTTTGCTAATTTATAAACTGTTACAGTAACTTATATTATAATCGAATATGCTATTTCTATGCGACGAGATGAGCTCGATGATTTTGAGGTAGGTTCATTAGAGTAAAAAGATGTACTAGACAGCGAGGGGCTACTCACACAGTAGGCATAGTAGGAGTATTTATAAATCTAAACCATAAGGAACGTACTAAATGGAATAGAGGAATAAAAACAACGAAACCGCAAAGCTTAGGCTTTATTGCAACGGAATGAGGATTTAACCAATAATTAGTCTTACATCAACAAACAAACATGTTAAATCGTTATGCGAGATTAACAAGAATACGCGAATGTTTTTTTTTAGAATCTTTATGTTTATATACATAATACGAATATAAAGAATGAAGTTTAGAATCAATAACGAACTGAGAACGAACTAACCAACTAAACTACGTTACATAATTAGACTTTTAACTAGGATAAATCAATAACTTTATATATAGGATGAAGATGAGGATGAAGATGAGGAAGAATATGAGTTAGAAGATGAGTCAGAAGAAGAGAACGAAGATACCCTCGATGTTAATAATAACGTAGGTTCCAATCAGACTAGCACGCAAGTCTACAACATTTTATATCTAGAATATCCAGATCAAGATTCCTTTATTGTCCAGAAGAAATACGCTTGAAATAAGTTTAAAAAAATTGTTTTTTCAGGATGATGATGTGACTGAGAAGACAATAATGCTTGTAAACGGAATAGATAACGATGAACATAAGACAAATATTCAGAATATGTTAGAGTATGTTAATACAATATATACCATTATAAGACATCTTTCCCCCTCTTCAATCAAATCCAAAATGAACTTATAATCTTTTCTATAGTCTCTATCAGGAGCGAAGTATCATGTATAGAGGCATTGTTAGATTAAACTGAATGTAGGGCCGATAGGGCAAAGGCGACCGGAGCAAAATGCAGTGCACCTGGGCTTATTTTGAGAACTCCGAATGTGTAAAAGAGTAGGTTGATCATGAGGGATTAATGACATTTGGCTCCCAAAAGTTAGCATTTGAGCGCGACTCTACATATTTGCTCTTTTTCTGACTTTCAGTTCTGGATAAAATAATCTATTTTCGGATATATCTTATCTTCCAAATAAATAGTATACTAAGCCTGAATCAGCCACTAAGCTTCTGGGCGCCTACAGTTCTATAGTTTCACTTTAGCGGTAAATGCGCTCTAATACAAATTGGAGCCAAATGTCCCCAGTCCGATCATGAGTTAGCATACCTAACAATAGGGCACATCTAGCGTCGGTATTAAGAATAATTTATGAAGGGGGAAACCAACTTGTTTAGTCTTGAATTGCAAACACAATTAATATTCACAATGTATATTGCTTAATTTAGATGTAAAATCTGCTATGAGGGTCTGAATGTATATCGATGTGGCAAATGTTACAATGGATTCTGCTCCAGATGTCATGAAAAAGTTAACAAAAAAATAAAGTCTAAATGTCCATTTTGTAGACGTAGACATAAACAATTTGAATATATTGTATTGCCGAGAATCTGAATAAAAATCGTCTAATAATAATTATTATTTTGTTTATTATTGTTTTATTGGGAATAACCATTGTTTACTAAAACTAGGGACGTTACGCAAAATTATCAAAATAGAGATTTTACCTTCAACTTGGGCTTATTCGAAACCCTGACCGATAAATAAACCGCCTACTCTGGAAAGATCCATAGTGAACCTTTCCTACCTTTTAATTGTTATTCGATGATATAAGGAGAATATCTTATTAGAAACAAATAAATGGAAAAACAGAGCTATTTATCAAAATTTACGGCGGATCATTTAACAAGGCATTAAAATGTAAAAACAGGTGTTGCTTAGAAAATGAAAATCATAGAAAATTCAATGTTTATTCTTTTTTTGAAGTTATCAAAATATTTAATAATATTAATATTTCTTTATAGTTTTATTAAACCAAAAGTTTGTTGGAACTTTTATTTGTCATTGTTCTTATTCTCACTTTCTTTTCGGGAAAAATAATGTGTTTAGTGTTAATAAATTACATAGTCTTAAGCAAGAACTACGTTTCTAGCGTAGTTTCTAAAAGATATGCGGTGGTATAAAAATAGAATGTAGTTTTGATCGATTTTCCTGTCATTTCATATAAAACCGCTTCTTCTAGGATCCGAAGCTCGATTATTATTGTATGTCTGGAAGTCTGGAAAAAATAGTACTAAATGTAGTAAAATATTCGACGGTGGGTCTCGCGTTGCGAGTGCGAACTACCGTATGGGATCGGTATTTGAAAAAGCGGGATTCAAGAGGGAAGGATTTCGGTCAAAGCAAAGTTAGAACCCGGGATTCTGTATGATTCGGAAATGATCCCACACACCACTGGTATGCTGAGCTACGAAATGCTATGAATTGTGGTGGAACTGAAATAAGAAGAAGTGAGAATAAGTCTTATCGAACAGTCATTACAAGCAAAGAAGAGCAATGTGTTTACGACATCGTGAATAACCACCACAAACATAATTCTTATCTATTCCGAATAACGACTGTTTTAAGCGGCGTGTTGCGGTTGCACAGAGGGTGTTACTCATTAAGACTGGCAAACGGTAGCAAGTTCGTAAATATACGAAAAGATCCCCAGTTTGCCGGATACCGACTAATTTACCACCTAGTGGGAGCCGTGGCAGCCTCAACTGGCCCGTATCGGTTGGTAAAATTGTTGGAATCTTGGGGTTACCAGCCCCTCGCCGCTTACTGTACTTTTTAAGTTATTGCGCGGCGAGCCTTGTCGGATCGGCTGGTATCGTATCTAGTTGTATCCTGTTTTACGAATGGAGACAGCTCTTTCTGGTCCTTGTCCCGGCCGACCCGGCCCGGCCGGTGTGTACGGGATCGGTTATTTGAAAAGACGGGATTTGTACGGGAAGGATTTAGGACAAAACAAGGTCGGTATCCGGGATTCTGGAGGGATTAGGCATGCTTTCTGTTTATTTTCCAATAGGCTTCATATATAGTCTGTTACATTTTGCAGTTATATATCCTAAGAGGTAGTTATGTTAAAAAAATGAAAAATTGAATAGGGCGCGGCGTGCCGCTACTGACTGCTTTCGACTTTTTGCAAACTGCATTCCGTTCGATATTTACGTTTTCCAATGGATTTAGAAACTAGGATAGTTTAGGAGTAAAATACCTCTAAACGCCTATTTTGTATCACAAATTTCGTAATTCCGCTAACTTAATATTGCTAACGAAGACTAGATCAGCTTAGTTACTCCTAGTAAAGATAATTGTCAAACTTTTTCTTTCTTTGGTTTTGATAAGAAGATCCTGTTCTGTGTAATATCATTGCTAACGTACAAAGGCAGAGGAAAGTAGAATACGTTTGAAGGCGGTCGGTCCGGAGTGTAAACCAGAGGTATACGTTTGAATGGGTTACGGGACGAGCCGTTCGGAAGTCCAAATTTATCTCGCCCTGGCCCCGGCAGTACGGGATCGTAGTTGAAAAACGACCCTGAACCGGCCCGGCCCCGACCAGTTCAACATCTCTGTTGTCAGCCCTTACTTTGACATTCATTTGTTGTTTTCTAGTTTTATTTTCATCACCGCCTTGTCCGTTGTTTAATGCTTCAATTAGACTTATATCTCGCAGTAAACAAACGGAAAACCGGAAGACAAAAATATGGATAGAAAACGAGTGCAAACAATGAGAAAACAATAAGAGACGGTCATTCCCAAGAATACCAAAAACTATTACTGCAGCTCTAGCGCAATCGGAAGTGGTTCCCGGGAAAAGGACGATCAACAATTGTGCATGGATTTTTGACGGAAACTTTCGATTTCCGTTTGTGTTTCCAGCGCGGGAGTTACCAAAAAAGCTGAAGTTTGTTGATCCCCATTGTCATGTATGGTTGTAAAAGGTACGTTCCGAAAGTCTATTGGTGGTGCCCAAGGGTGGAAACTAGCCGGCCACATCAGAGGAATTCCTACACTTAACCCAATAGCAAGTACTATATTTACATTTACTAGAGCATACATTTACCATAGGAAGCCCGCTTTCCTATTGATTATGCAACAACTAAGTCTTGCTTGTTGTTAGTAACTAAATTACTCTAATCTGGAGTATACACATTTACTATAAATGTGAATGTTTATTATCAGTTGTTTCGAAATCCTTTTACAGGCACCTAACCAACTTAATACCAAATAAGGAAGAATGGTCGGATTGTGATAAATAATAGCTGATTGTCGCATAATTAACAAATATTATGTGTAAATAAGGTAATAACTAATAAACAGCGATTAAGCAAAACATATACAGGAACTACGCCTATAGGCTTAGTAATAACAATATAAATAATTATAATAAATAATAAATTCTAGAATAGTTAGGTCTTAGCTAAGCAAAAAGCAAAATCAAAATGAATGAAGTAGCTAGAATCAACAAGCTGATAATACAGTTTGATTTAAAACATCAGTGTAAAAGATTAAGTTAGTTACGGAAGGAAGTATTATGGTAGTGTACCATACCCTTATAGGTTACAGAGCTTAATCCCGTATATTTGTATGTATTGGTTATTATGAGTCACGAGGGACACCTCGTGACCTAGTGCAAGCGCACTAGTATTGATTCTTATATAAGACACAATGTCATTAATGTCCTAGCAACCACACCATCTGGTTGCATTTTAATAAACCTCATATAAAACACCCTTGTTCTGGATAAGATTATATCGAGTAAGATGGGGAACTTACACCGATATAAGATATAAGAACTGGATCCAACTCCAGCCAAGCACATATACAAATATACAAAGCTGAACCCATCCCAGCCTAAACTCCTTTCTTTTACTAAACATCCCAAAAAACAGCCAAGCCCAGATTAACCCAACTTGAAATTGGCTTATTAGTAGAGTCGTAAATAAGTCTACTTTACGTTTCTCTTATAATTAATGTTTGACACAATTTTGCAATATTAGTGCCTCTTAGCGTGATCCTCAGATCTCAACTAGGTCAGAGGAAGCTACCAAATAACTAAATAAGCGCAGCCCTAGCCCTTAGCTCCTTAAAATCAGGCGCCTCCTAGTCCAGCTCAGTTGACTTAAGCGCTCAGTTTGACAAACTCATTTTTAAAAATTTATCATAAAATTTGCTCCATAATTGTTGCTTCCCTACATGCAAAAAAGAAGAATGTATATGTAAGCTGTGCAAGTACGAATTCAACTAAATGATTTCTGTGAACACGATGAAGAAAATGACGGTACTCATATTCGGACTTAATTATTTTGTTGACATTAACAACAAAACTCATCTTTAATTTGTCGAACGAAGCACAAGTATATATTTTGAACGCAACTATAGGAATTTATGAATGTTTAGCGAGTTATTAGATTCTTGTAATGTTTTCAAATATCAGATTTTCTCAGGTTTTCTTTTCTTACAGCACCTGAACTAATATTCTCAACAAAATTAGCACATCTTTCCATCCAAAAAATGATGTTTTATTTAAAATAATGTCAAAAAAACGATCATTTGAAGCAAACGTGCCCCATTGCAAAAGCGTTGTGTATGCTTCGCGCCAAATTTTGAGGTCCATTAGACAGCGTGTACATCGTGACAAATCACTGATTGTCTTTTACATATTTTTATATATAAATATTCAACAATTGCATTTGTGGCGTTGCGAACTGTTTCAATGTTAATTTCGAATGAACACTATAATAGTAAGCGTTGCGTTTGCTGTTTTCAATTGTGTTCATTCAGGCATTGTGTTATCGCGTAACTAGATTCCTCTCAATATTTTCAAGTTGTTTAAATTTGCTTTATATATTTTTAGTTCCCATTTTATTTAACACTTTATTTGTCTATTTTCCATACAACATTTTATTTAGGTACAACATGTCTACTAATGGTGAAAATGATGAAAAGTCTAAGGAGTTCATGAAAACGTAAGTAATTCAGTGCATATTATAGTTTTGTTTTGCAAACTGGTTGTTATTCAAAACTCTGGTATTCGATAGAAATCTTGTAAAAGCAAATTTATATTATTGTTACATCATCAAGTTATTTTAGAGTACCGTCGTTCGACTTCACCAACTCCAGTACCAAGCACGATACCGTTCTTATTGTTGAAGAAACCAAGTTCTATGTTACTTCTGCGGTGAGTTCTGCTTACCAAATTTTTACAGACACAACTTCCACGCAAAAGATTAGCGTACTCGTTTGCGCTCTTTCCTTGCTATTACTAAATGTTACGTAATATATGCATTCGGAAGAAAGTAGCTCGTATAATCGTATTTAGAAATATCTGTTGAATTAAATTTACTCTTATGAGTTCACTTAACTTTTTTTTCAGCTTTTATCCACCTGGTCCGAGTACTTTGAGGGTCTCTTTGGTCCTGGTTTCAAGGACGCTAACGTTAAGGAAATTGAAATCAAGGAAGTATCTGCTGAAGATTTCAAGGAGTTTCTACAGTTCATTTATCCATCTCGTGCGAAGGTAGATGGTTAGTTTTATTTGAACTTTGTTCCTTCAAAAAACATGCATAGAAATGCTATATCTTTCGAAAAGCACAGTATTAGAATGGTGAAACATCTGTTAAAATATGACATTTTCTGATTCAATATCAATTTTCTGTTATGGACCTAGTTATTTGAATGCTGTTCATGTTAATAGAAATGGCGTAGCGTCCCCTCGGTGTCATGTTACTAAATTCTAGTAACTTGCTGCAGAAAATCGATAGCCATGTTGTTGGATTCAGACTTCAAGTTTTGAGACTAGTTACCTTTATAATAGCCGTAGGTGCCCAAAGTACTTTGAAACAATTCAAATACAATGATTTGGCCCATAACACATTCTGGTAACGTAATACTGAAACGTGTATCTTGTTACGAGAATTTGTTTTTCGCAAATAACTAATTATTTTCTTGTATCATGTTACTAAAATGGTTAGCACGGCGCTAGTAACACGATACAGACCCAGGGTAGCTTGAGTTAGACGAACAGGACCCTTGTTTTCTAATGTAACATTTTAGAAAAGAACGTTATTGGTCTAATCAAGATGGCCTACAGATTTCTTGCTCGAGTGTCAGAAGTTCATCGACGAGTCCTTCGACAAAATCGACATCTTTGAGCTTCTGGAAATCTCCATAAAGTTTTCATTGACTAAACTGAAGGTTAGCGAGGCATTCTATAGTAAAAAGTAATGAGGTAGTGATAATAAATTTAAAGGTTGGCAACAATTTTCCTTTCAAAGTTTGTTCGGCACGCAACTTAAAAAAAAACGCAGACGACCAGGCCCCCTTTTACTATTGACTAATGCTAAATCAAACAAATTCATTGTCTGACATAAGTTCATTATATTTAGAATTGTGAATATATATTTTAATAAAAAATAAATTTAGGAGAAAATTGGCAGTCTCATTTATGCCTCTCCGGCTAAAGGATCAGGTCACAATCGATGCGATTCCTGCAAGTTTTCTTACGATGATGAGGAATGTTGCCCCCATTTGAACTGCCACGGCTCTCAAATCATGGTCAACAGTTTCATTGAGGAAAATTTTGATCGTATCATGAATCTATCCAACGAAGCGAAATTGTTTGTTCTGCTTTCGCCTATTGGTAGATACAAGAATTTGGATAAGTAGAATATTGTTTTTCTTTTTGTTGAAATGAATTTTGTTATGTTTAATTTTTTGTAGCTTTCATACGGCTTATTTTAAAGCATTCTTGTCTACATTTTAACCCTATACTCAGGGTTAGACGCACCTAATGTCAAGCGGTCGGCTGGATCGAGGGATGTCGGGAATGACAAACAATTAATTCCGGAAACCGGAAGGAAAGAAAAGACAGAATTCCGAACATCCCTGGTTGGATCCCAGAAAGTTAGAGACAAGGTGTTTCACAATTTCTCTAATTAGTTAATCTAAAAGATCTTATCGTTTATGTCCAATCAAAAAGACAAGTATTTTGAATCAATTATCACTTAATTTTTAAAATAGTACATTTATAAATGAGACAGTCTTCAGATCACAGTTAAGTTTGTTGAGAAGTTTTTCGTTTGTTTGACCATTCAATGGTGTAGGTTTGCTTCTTTCGTTTCCCTGAAATAATAACCCCTTTTGAAAAACAATTGTGCTGCTTCTATCGATAGAGACAGTATATACTAAAACCAACTTTAATATTTAAATGTAAATAATTAATTTGTGCAATGCACTTTTTAATGTTTTAAGTTAACTTTGCATGTTCGTGGGTGCACAAAAACAAATATATATCATTTGTGGTTTACTTGAGAACACGAATTACTCACGGTCGAATCATTGCCAGTCCCGGGTTTCTCTTGGATACATGACCTTGCCGTTCATATTCTCTTTTGAGATTCTGGTAGAAGTCGCTGGATTCAATTTGCCTGAATTCCTGCAAAATGCTTATTTTTAATGGCAGTACATATATAGGAATGCGATAGCAGTTTTTAAGAGTCTTTATGCAAAAGTTCGCATAACTAATTCAAAAACCAGTTTTTATTTTAAAGTAACCCTTCATACAGTTAAATCATACATTCCGTATGGGAAATCATTTATTGCTAAATCTCTAAAAGTTCTAAATAATTTGCAATTCATACCGTAACCCTTTGCCAGCGATTAGTCCACCGACTATAGTTCCATACTAAATTAAAATATTTATAGTTTTGATAGTCAATGTTAATGCTCTATTGTTAGAAAATTTACATTTTTTAGAGATGTCAATACACAAATCTTGAAACTTTTGAACGAATCGGAGCAAATACCCTGGATTGCTGTAGGACCAAGAAACCGGATAGAATTACAAACTTTCGAAAGTTTTTGTGATATTTGTAAATATTTTTTTGAAGGAACATATTCCAATATGACGTCCACTAGCAACATAAGTTTAGATAGTTATATTAATGAATAGTAAACTATTTCTAAAGAATATGTTCCACACAGTTAATGCCGAGAGGAATAATGGAGTGTCACTTGCGTATTTTTAGGATTTTTAACACCGCACCTGCTGGCAAATTTCACGCGCGTACCTGCAAAGTAGACTACTGAACGGAGAGTAGCCGCCAGATGTTGACGCGGTGCTCGCAAAAGGGGCCCAGATGAGCGCTAAATTCTTGGCACTGACTATAGAAGCAATAGAAAAACGGCACAAGAAGCAGAGGTAGGCCAAGAAACCGCTGTGGAGATGTGATTTTACAGTATACTTTGGACAGTATTGAATGAATTTGTCCATAAATGGTAAAATCAATTGGAAGAAGGACACATGGATAACCAAAGAACACTGTAATCTTTGATTTGATCTCTCATGTATATCAACTGGAAATAAATAAATAAGCAAATATAGCATAGATGTTCTTCTGTAATAGGAATTGAAAAAAAATTCAGGCTATATAAAATCTTATTTGCAATTAATATATTTGGTTTGTGGGCGCTAAATATGTATATTCACTATAAACAACATTGAAAAGCTCGATCTCTAGTTGTTCTTGGCAGATAATCTCTATAAATCTGATTCTTCATTCACTGGAAATAATACTCGAACGTTGGTGAGGGTATACAATAGGTTTGCTAGCAGTCTATAGTTATGGACCAGCACTCATAATCAAAAACGTTTAATGGCTTGCTTAATACTTTAGATCAATAGTTCCAAAACAGATTTCCACAAGCTCAAGATGACGCTAAGATAATGAAGTTAACAAGTTTTTTATACGAGACTGTCTGTTTTACTTTTATAAGGAAAAGCTGTCCAGCGAGAACTATATACACTGCGCTTGCAGTGCAGAGGCGGCGGATCCGCCGGTATCTATCTATAGAAGGCTTCAAGAATAGTTCCGCTATGTAATGTGCGTATTGCAACAATTATTTTTACACGCCCGTAATACTCTTTATTACTATTCAAATGCTTATCTTATCCGATGAACTTCGAATACCACACTTTCTGTTGTTTTCCGGAGGTTTTTAGCTGGGCTGGGAAAAGGACCGGCCCAACCCAGCCCGTGCCTATTTCCCAAAAAGTCGGCCCCTGCCCGTGAAATTCTCAACCCTTATTTTTTGGTAATTAGGACTTGTTTATTCGAAGGCTTTAACAAATTACCATTAAATTCCTAACATTTGGTATTCTTTCAGTTTGTATGGAAGTTGGCGCATAATTGCGCTGGTTGAGTAATATAGGGTGACTCAGAAGTCTAGAAAGGAAAACGCCAGAATTTAACAGTGTCATCCTACTTTTTAGTTTGGTTATTGCCTTTTTCACTTTTTCTAGCTTTGTTTTTTAAAAGTATTTATACCGATATAAATATAGATTCTTAGTGCTCAGAACCGGTGAATATCTGTAGCGCGTGGCTATTCTTTGAATCATAGCAGATTCCGTTTGCTTGCATTAGTACGTAGAACAAAAATACATCGTTTAGGCGAAATGCCAAAAACAGCGAGTGCGATTTATGTTGCCGAAACTGTGCCAAAACACACAGTAACCATTCCCTGAAATTCGCCACTCCTAAAAAAGCGCGAATTTTAGTACAAAAGTGGTAAGATGTGCAGGTTGCTCCTCATCAGGTTTTCGTTGTAAGAGTCATATGCCTTTTTCTTAACCGACAGAAAATGACTGTTTCAACATGTTGCGTAGCACATTTGAAGAATATCAGAAAAACATTAATCAACCATACTTTTAGAATGACTGTATTTCCTAACGTTGGGAAATTGCTATTGATAATAATCTGTCTAGCTGCAGTAGCCCTGATTTTGCGGCTCGTACTGAAAGCCGAGACCAATATCCAATGGAAAGACTATCTAGGTAAGTGCAATTCAATGATTACGAGTTAACTTTTGCAACTATATCAATTAAAAAGCTAGGCCCAAATTGGGGCATGTAATCATTTAAGGTATCATATAATATGAAATACGAGTTTTTCACAAAATATCGAGCGTTAATTTCTAATTGAAGATCGTGAAACTTCAACCTATTGTGGACTTATTCATACAGTAGAGTTCGACTAAAGAATTTTTTATAAAATGGAAAAATGAGTTTAGATAATTTAATTTTCAATTTTCTTAATTAATAATTTATCGCTTCGCATAAAAGAGAAGGTGCTTTCATAATGTTTTACATATAATTTCGGATGTAACCATTAAACAATGACTTCACTTTACATTTCAGAAAAGTACAACAGGGTACAATATGACTTTAAGAAAAATGGGAGTACTGTTATTCTCTACGCGGCAACAAAATACAATGGTACCGAGATGAGCGATCAGTTGCTTGTGGACGAGAATTGCACCAGTGAAATGGTTGGTTTTACCCATGGGTGTGAATTTCGTGGGCCGAAGTTTAGACACAACAGAATAAAAAATTAGAAAACGGACTGGCCCCCTATAATTCCTGGTTTTACCGAAGTACACATGTTTTAGTAGTGTCATTTTCACATCTTTTGCTAATTTTTCTCGCGGCAAAACACTTTGACGTGTACTGCTTATGGCTATGAATATAATGTAATCAGTTCAGCAACTCACTTCTAGGTTGGTAAATTTACGGAATAAAATTTTGCAAAAACATTTGGCGAAGCATGACACCATGTAGTTTAGAAATCATTATTTTCATGGAAGTATGTGTATCAAGATTTCCGTTTGAAAGGTCTCTTATTCCACTTAATTAATACTCCTTAGGCATACTGTGAAATTTCTACAAACAGTGCCCTGCTGCACTCAGCCAGTGCCATTCTAGTTGACGAATCAGAGTATAGGTACATATTTTCATCTT
>JAQGAV010002260.1:0-16482 GCA_034691345.1 Phasmarhabditis papillosa
TCCATAGAAACAAGATTTTTTGTAACCAGTCTGTGATATTGTATTGTACAGTCTTGTTTAATAAACATTATTATTATACAATTAGAGAATGTTTTGACTATCGCCACCAAAAATGTTTTGGGACTCGGAGTATATAAACAATATATGTGTGTGGTTAAAATAAGAAATCATTCTAAAATGAAAGTTTACCATCTTATTTCTCTGTCAGTTTTTGCGGTTTGGTAAGTTAACAAAATTAATTTACTTTTTGGAAGCTTCTAGTACCGAAGAATCCAGAAGTACTGAAGACCAAGATGTAGGAGCATTTAAAACGACAGTTAAATTTAAATGTTTAGTGCTGTTGCTGCCCCCGTGGAGGAATACGAGGACTTCCGGAACAATAATGTTGAGGAAGAAAATATATTAGTGAGTGATTCTTCTGATTAACACTGAATAATCTCAACTAAGCGTCGGGAAATGTTCGATATGCAGTATAATTTTACCATTTTTTAGGAAAACTGGAAACTATTTCCATAAGCTTCTATAAATTTTGAAAATATAATGTATTTGAAGGGTCGTCTAGAAGAGTTCAACAACCGTCATGTGAAGGTAAATCGTCTAAAGTCAATGTCTTTCGATAGAAAAGAATACTTTATGTTTCCGGTGGTCATTGTTGATATGCATGAAGAAGTTAAAAATCTCACAAAAGAAGACGAAGTAAGTCTGTTTCAAATATCAGTGATAACATTTCTTTTTAGCAAATTCTAAAGCTAATCTATCGAAATTTGAATACCAAAATACTACCAGCACTGAAGAAAGGACACAATGATATTGTCGACTCTCTGAATACGATAGATGATACAGCCAACTATTATTGTAAAAATACAGAAAGCAAGCAAAATCAAATTACATGTCAGGTATACATAGGCCTAAGCCAAAGCAAACCGACGTCACATTTATGACAGTCTCGCAGACAAAGATTTGTCGCGAATTTCAATAACAATTCAAACGTAAGATGGGCAAATAAAACAAAGTACTGCATTGTCCTCGGATTTTAACAAAGAGGGAACTCGCTTTTTTTAATTATAAAATTTCAGTTTTGGCTCAGACCTGGGTATATAGAATTCAAAATATTTTTATTTTTATTTTAAATTTTTGCATCACAGAAGCTTTCGGAACCGTTGTGGAATAATATATTAATTGTGTTTAGGACTTAATTCAAAGGAAAAATAGAATCAATACCGATCGCGAAAATAGTAAGTGAATCAGCGTCTAACTCTACCTATATTTGAGTGTTTAGGAGCAGCATTGGAAAACAAGTATTCCAAAATTTCGGAGGATCTGGCTCGTGTGAACAAAGAAATGAATGAGACTCTAGAGTACTTTAAAGCCTTCGGACTTCATATTAAGCACAATGGGGCTAGCTATATTGCGAAGGCGGTCGGTTACCTTTTTAAGGCAAAACATAACAACTTTAAGTAATGAAAGCGGATATTTCAGATATGTGTCTCACTAAATTGAAATAATTGAAACCAAGAATTCTTTGTTGTTATGTATAACAGTCACACATCCATCACATGTTTATTGATTCAATACCAAAGATTACTCAGCGCGTATGATACATGAATGATACTAAATTGTTATAATTATTATCAACAAACTATTTTACAGAATATTGCCCATCTGCTCTACCTTCTTCAGCAGAAGAAGAATGGTACTGGGGCTAAACCATGGTCTGACATAGGAAATCTCATAGAAAAACCTTCTGAAGCAGAAACCGTATCTTCTACTGAACTGAATGAAACAGAGTCAGAGGAAGAAGCAAATGAAGATCCTATTAACCCTAGCCATGACGCAGGCAAAATTGTAACTAAGGAAGGAAAGAGACCATCAAATCCAACATTGATAAAGGAATGAAGAGTACGACAATAACAAGTCACTTATTCTTTAATAAATATTCAATTCATTCATATATCTATTGAGTAGTATATATCACTTTAACCATGACCACCATTTGGCCCTCCATAAGGCCCTGACCGAACTCCGCCGTAAACTCCGCCGCGGGAACCTCCGTAGGGTCCATTGTATGGTCCATTATACGGTCCAGGGTATGTAGGGTTAGATGGAACAGGTCCTAGAATGATCAATAACAACTCCTTTAGTTTGGCTAAATATACTTCTATAGTGTTGTTCAATCTTGTGGAGGAAGTGCTTTTTAAGGTCATCAAATGAGAAAGTTGCCCATTTGGCAAACTTTGAATGAAAAGTGTTGCTAAAATGGCTTTTAATTTTTTGAACACGGCATCTTTACTTTTGATAGTATAGTATAAAACTAGGAAAGTCTGCAGATAAGAGTAACATTTATGTTGTTAAAAATAAAGACTTAAAACTAACTTGAGCCCCCAAAATTTCCTCCAACATTGCCTCCTACAGTTGGACCTACATTGTCCTTATAAGGATCGTACAAACCGCCAGGAACACCTAGATGAACAATATTGTCAAGGCTTAAAAGATTTATTCCCGCCGAATAGCAGAGTATAACATAATAGAATAAAATATAAAAATTATATATTTCATATGTACATAAATCTTCTTAAGGCAAAACAAGTGTAAAAAATAAATATTTTCAGTTTTACAATTTACATTTTTAAATTTACGTTTTTCTTGATGGATAGTTATAAGCTAGTGAAATAATAAGATAAAGTAAAATGTCTATAATAATAACCTACTTGGACCTGGAAAGCCAACATTTCCCCCTACGGTTATGGGAGGTCTTCCAAAGTTTCCACCAACCGATATTCCACTACCACCTCTGTACGGATCATAATGTTCTAAAAAGATAAATATATTTATAACTAATTACCAAAAGAGGTTGATTTAACTAACGGGATTGTCCAATGGAAATCAGAGCGAAGAGAGTTAGTACAAGTATATTGAACATTTGTGAGAGTATACTGTATCGACTAGAGAAACTACTTTTATAGTAGTAGTTTTAATAGGTTTTGGGCGAAGACAATCTCTGACTGAGCTTGTTTCGCTGAACAACCGACGATGATTTCATACTGACCATTGTCGCCGTTGCTGCAGCTTTTGTTTGCTATCAAAATGTTTTTTTGATCTTTACAAGAAACTAGTTTAGACGGGCTACAATTATAGTGAAAATAGTTGTGAAGGCCGTTTTGGAGCGCGACTAAAGGGGTCGAATAACAAGCCTTTGTGATCAGTTTGTACAAGATTGGTACTGCATAGAGAGATTCTGTTTTTGAAACATAGTCATCCCTTGGAAAGGGACCATCTCTGATGAGGAAAAAAACACCCCGGAATATTGGTTTTTAGTTTTAGCCCAGCCTATAAATTTCCAACAACATATCATTTTCAGTATCATTTTCAGCGGCTTTGCTTTGAACCACTGTTGGAATTATTCTCTGGATATCGAAAACTTTCCATCAATAGTGAATCAAAAAAGAAACAAGACAAAACATTTGTATAATGTTTGGCACTGGCTTCTACTGCTTCAAACTACAAGCAAATTGAATAAGGTTTTCTTTTTCTTTAGAGCCTCGCGAGCGGAAGGTATTATTGACCAGAGTTGGGGGAAATCATGACGAACATAACAGTGACTCATTGATTGTGAATATTCACTGACTGCGGATTTTAAGAATATGACTGATTAAATGATTTAATTACTACAAATATTTTAAAAGTGACAATTTGACCAAGTTACTCACCAATCTCTTTAAAAAATATGACTGCCTATTTTGTCGTAAACATGATTATATTCATTTAGTTGTAGTCGTGCACTACCGAACACGGGTATTGATGATTTGAGTCAAGATATGCCGTTCTGCTATCTGCAATTCAATTATCTTCCATTGTCGTTAAATTTATAAAGCAGTAATACCTTTTACAGTCAATTGTCCGAAGATTCATTGATAAATGATATTAGAATTACTATCCGCCCGTGTTTTAGCGTTTGCAAGTTTTAGAGTAGATAAGTTTTTGATAGGTCATTCATTCAAACGTATTTATTAAACCTACGTTGCATCCAATTTTATTCTCATTCAAAATGAAATGGTGAGTGAACACTGCATTATTGTAGCAGCCGATAAATATAATTAAAACAAATGATCTGCCGAATTTGTTTTCAACAATCATCTAACATGTGAGTTTGTAGTTCAATACTCTAAACGAATAACAAAGAATAATGGTAACTGCCCTTAGTATATATGTAACAGACACAACATTAAACATATATTATTGACCTATTCGGAGACTGATGCGGTCATCAAAATACAATTACATTTATAGTTTTTAGCATAAATTAGACTAAACATGTTGATATTTATTTGACTGTCGGTATCAAGAGTTGTGTAAACTCACGGCAGACCAGCTCCCAATGGGCCAGGTCCTGAGCCTGAAACTATAAAGAGTACAGATTGGGCCGGATAGAACTTGATATATATGTGCAAGAGGGAATCCATTGTATACACTGGAGGAGTAATTTCTTCTATTTTTACCTTTACCTAACTAACTTTTCTTTTGTTTACATGAATCAACTCTAGTAGCGGACTCTCTGTATCTCTTCTAAACTATAACATACTTAAACAGTATTCTAAATTTAACACGTTTAATAGTAGATCTATAATATACCAAACAATATTGTGGATGATGATGACCGGTGAAGTGGTTATTAAAAGAGTGCCCGATGAAGTGTTTCTCGGTCGGCTTTTACAAACAAATGCAGCTACAAAGCATACCTCTTTTAAATATTAAATTATTAATAAACAGTGTAAATTACAAAAGTAGTTAAATTATTTACACCATTGTTAGGGCACCAGCTAATTTAAAAAACGTTTGACGGGATTCCCAGAAAAAGGAACCGTCGGAAAACGGAACTTTTAGAACTGAAAACTTTGCAATTTCCTTCAAAGTATTTCAGTTCTGTTTTCGAAGGTACCCGTTTGACAACTTGAATTAAGTCTTGTTACTTTACTTTTATGTTTTAGTTATCATACGATTTACGATTTATATACGATTTATTAAATATTATACGTTTATACATACAACGCATTCATTCTAAATGACTAGATATTTGTATATGTGCAGGTTTGGGGTAAATAAAATGTTTAGAAATAAAAATTATGTGATAAAGTTATGTATAGAATATAATGTTATTAAACTAAAGTTAATGCTGGAACAATTTCTTTTCGCACTCTGGCTCTATACGAAACAGTGCCGATCTAAACAGTCTAAGCAACAAAGCTTATGCTTCTACAAAAAGAGAAAGATATTCTTAGGTTTATGCAGCGGTTTTCTTCTGGTCGCTTGTATCTTCTCCGCAAATAACACTTCGCAAGTCTTGAGATCTTCTCACTGGAACGCTTATTGATCATCAACTGATTCCTGCTGTCCACTGATATATATTGCGTATTAAGAGAGGTTTTATATATATTATTCATGTTTTTGTTTATATGTTTCTGGTATTTTTTATATATAGAATAAAAGAAGCAATTCTTTCATTCCGAGCAATCGGTTCATCAAATGTGGCCTTTTTTCTCAAACTGATGTTGGCAGCTCCGTCTTCATTTAGCCCCCACCATTTTCAGCCTAATTAAATCGTTGCCTCCATTAGTGGCTTCTTTTTCATGTTCAACATGTTCGAGGACTAAAAATTGTTCTCTTTTTGCGTTTTCAGTTTTCAAAAAGTCAATTTATATGCAAATTTGTAATTATAAGCATATAGATGTAGAAACTATATGCTTACAACACTAAACAGCTGCTGCAAGAGTGTTTGCCATTTTTTGCGGCGCCACCTTATTTTAGCGCCGCTATCGTTCGCTACTGACTATAGGTCTGGTGCGTTCTGCAAAAAGGTTACAAAAAAATTTGAACTTTTTCGAAGCCTTGTTGACTAAGATTAGATATAGCCTCAAAGGAACTGGCAAGACCTTGTTGGAAAGAATGTTCGCTTAAAAAACAGGCAAATTCTGCATATGCCCTTGTCTGTATTTCAATCACTCAGCTAATCGAGGTCACCTGTTTCATCGCGTAGAGCTGTCATACCACAATCTACATTTTCTAACCAACTAATTAGTACTCATTACAATCAACTTATAGTTAGACTAAATTTTTGATTTCTTTCTTGCGAATTCATAATCAATTTCATATATAGTCCAATTCAAGATTGATAATGGTGTGTGATAAAAAATATCTTTGAGAATGACTCTGAAAGTATTCGAAAAACGAAATTATATGCAAAATTAGCCAAATACAGGCAAGTAACACTCCATTATTACTCTTGAATCAGATTATATCCAATGCATGAAACAATCCCTAGTTCCCAAATGGTATTTAAGCTGAAGATGGGGGGATGAAACCATTTTGAACTGAACTGTTCAATATAACGATTTACATAATAGTTACACATTTTGTTTTAAAAACTGGGATCGACAACCTGCTGTATTGTTTTTGATAATTTGTTTGGAACACCTTCTCTCAGGCTAACAATACAGACCTATCGAGATGGAAAGGGCTTAACTTTTTTTGGAACGGTTTTATGGAATCTGGGTTTGCTCTATATTTCGCACAAAGACTTGTGGGGCTAATCGCAGCATAACTGAGTGAGATGTCCAGTTGACTCGTTTACGACCAGCGCATGGCCTCAATACCCTAGACAACTCTATTGTAGTACAAATAGTTAGCAGCTAAATTATACTCACATATTTCTACACCCCCAGGGGGTAATAAAAAAGTTTAATTTTTGAGTGCAAATATTTCGAGTGAGTGTAAGTATCTCATATAGTCCATAAAAAAAGAAGATGCCGTATTGTGTAAGGTTTGTAAATTGGCTCGTTCCGTGACAAATTTTGAAAACCTGGTTCGATGTGGTTCGATGCGCAATTTTTTGTTTGATTTCGGAAAAAATAGTATTGTACTAGTTTATTTTGTATTATATCCATAAAAAGACAAATACGCAATTTCGGAAGCCTATGTATACCACTGATCTCAGCGGTCTTTTGTTTCTTATGGACTATATAAATATACTTTCTCGAATAAAAACGTTGTTAAAACGTTTTTTCCTCTGGCGGCATTTACCCTCCTTACGGTTAGATTAAAAACTCGTTTCGATTTCGTTCTAAAACTACAGTGTTATTTATTTTGTATATTTTTACAGCTACTGATATCTTTTTGCCGGAGTTCCTCGTTTATTTATGAATGCATTGGTTTCTATTATATCTATGAGCATGTCTAAGGTTTTTTCTCGTTTACTATTCTTGGATATTTCGAAAATGATTATGAAGGAAAAGTTTTCGAATCCTTAGCGAGTATATATTTTAATATTAATTAAAATCACAGTCCTCTAGCTGGACCTGTTCTTGTATTTTTATTACCACCGTCCCACAGTAATAAAACATTATTTACACCAGATCGGTGGCAGCTTTGGTTTATGACAGTAAACTAAATAACTTTAAACTTTTATTTATAAAAAGCGCCAAATATGTTTTTGGATCAATATATAGCCATTAATTACTTTGATTTCTTGCATGTGCCACATTTATCTGTTTGTTTAATTGTGTCGAATACAATTTTTCAATTGCAAGGCCGCGAAAAAGGGTATCAAAGTCATTAATTTGGTGCGCCGCAACCTGGAATGTTGCGTTTTTACTGTGAAATGTTAGCCATTAGTTGAATGACCTCTTAAGGTCCTTCTTATTAAGAATATAGATGAGTTCCGGAACCTAATCGAACAGCCAGGTTTTGCAGAATGGAAATAACTGTGTTTGCACTTTTAGTATGTGTGAAATCCCAGTACCTGGCCTAGGGTTTCGATGAAATTTGATTTGAAGCAATTAATAAATGGAGTTCTTTTTAAACGCTTTGTTCCACTAGAAATGGATTAGATTATAGCAAATCTTTAGAAAGAAATACTTTGGAAAAAGCTTCAAATAAAAAACTGATAGTTTTGAGACATTTAAGTCGTTTTTTCGCACTGACACTATCAAATTACCAAATTAGAACTGAAAGTCACCTTCCTTGCCCTAGCAAAATGACCTTTATAGTGTCATAAAGTGTATGTGTTGAAAAGCAAATCCAAGAAACTACTGAATTAAAGACTATATTATAACTGACTAGTCATACATGAATAAGCACTACGACATTATGGTCGGATAGCTTCTGAAATATTTCTTCTTCAACCAGACTCAATGAGCCTGGTCATGCCGGGGCAAAGTGAACGTATTTTTTGCAATTTAGGCCTGACGCCTTGCGGAGTCTATTTTCAACTCAATCTTGCTTTTTAGAGTAGTTATTAGAACCAGCCGACGCTTAGTCACTTAACCTTGCTGATCATCCTGTCCAATTCTCTCGCAGAAAATCTCGAGATTGAATCATTTCGAATTGCGGTAGCCCTAAACTAGGCGACACTCTGCGGTAAAGTTTACTTATAATATTTCTGATCTGTTTCTCAGAAGTCTTGTTTACTAATATTCTAACACTATAAATGATAGATCACTTCAATAAGACTATCTATATTTTGAGCAGACTAAATCGAATAGTGAGTATTTATTTATATTAAGTGAAAGAGTGTCTCTGTAAATGCAGTGCACACAGGCTGATCACACGTAACCTAATATGGCTAGTTCCTCACTTCTTCGTGTGCGGTCCCATCTAGGGCCAGAAACTTCTTTCATATTCCGGCTCGCGCTTTCTTCCCGCCGTCAACAACCGTATTTACACACTTGTGATTTCCTTATATTTATGATTATTAAATAATGTTCAGTTAAGTATGTGAATACGTAGTTGAATATTCTAGTATCTTACTGTCTTTGCTTGTTTTTTTATTTAGTATAGTTTAACTAATATATAAACTATCTTAAAAACAAGACTTCTCCTTTTAGATATGAGGAACTTACAGAAAATCAAACTGGTGAAACAGAACTCTTTTGAATAGAGCATTTTTGGCAAAATATAAAAATCATAATATGGGTCTTGAAACAAACCATAATGTTAGAACTGCGTACATCTTTTGATTCTGCTAATCGCTATCCGCAGTCATGATTTACAATCTATCCACTTTGGCGCTAAATAACACAGTTTTTCAGCAACAAGCAGCTCTATTAAATAAAACCGATTTTATATATAGAATGTCGGCTTTTTAGATGTTTTGATTATCTTCAATATTAGAAAGAGAGTATTGGTTAATACAAGTTTCCTATACATTTTACAATGCTTTACTTTTATTATCAATACAACATATAATGTTTATATTGAGCTATATATTTCAGATATGAGCTAGTGGGTGTTCTAAAATGGAATCAGAGCATCATATTTCGCGCCATTACGATACGCCTCCACTGGCTTCTGAAGCAAAGATGTATATGCGCCGGTTTGTTTGTTATTTACCAATATAGTTGGATGCTCGGCCCGGAAAAAGGAGCACCAGCTCGAAATTCAGGCTTTAACTCGGCCCGAAGTCCGAAAACCCCCTTTTTGGAAAGACCTTTTGGGCCCGGAGACTGCAAATGTCTTACTCTATTTACCAACATAGTCAAGTTTCTCCGAAGTAACAGTTAATGGTAGTATCATATTACAAGTTTTAAATATTGTCAATTAACACGTCTATCTATACAACAAACAATTGCTGTAAATGTTAGTAGGAAGGTAATGTTGAGCTCTTTGATTTTGTTTGTTTTCTGAAATTAAACTCACATCTTGAAGTTAAACTATTCAGTGTAACCAAAATGGTAGATATCATCGTTACACTTTTTAAATGTCACTTAACAGTTGCTGTGCGCAAAAGTAAGCCTCCATACATTTTAAACTAAAATATTAAAAAGAAATATTTTTCATCGTAGGTGTTATTTTCATTAAAATAAAAAGAGCTTTAACGGCAAGCTCATTTTTGTTTACCTAAGGCGCTATTTGCATTTTCACTTTGAAACCTATAAGCTCATTTGGCGGGCGGTTCTTTTCAATTTTCTTGACCACAAACTGTTTGAAATCAATTAATTGCGTAGCAGTGAGAACCGCATGATTAAGTTTTATTATAATATTGTAATTTTTTTTATTTTAAATAAAATACCTTATTCGTTGCGTCACTTGAGTAGTTTATGTATCCCGCCTGACTTTTTGTTGATTTCGATATTTTTTAGTACTGCTGTCAGTTCTGCGATCATGCTTAATTGTCATCTTCAGTTAGCTAATGAAATCGAGTTGATTTACGTGCGAACGGGTATCTTATGGTGTTGGCGCGACCACCCCATAGAAAACCGCTCTCGAAAGTGCGAGAAGCCCCTTGCTTGAATAGGAAAGGAAAGCAGCTAGCAACTAAATTAAGGAAATGACATAGATTTTGTTTAGAATTCCTTTACGCAGGGCAGAGCCTCGTAGCGGAGTCTGGAAGATTTTATGAGGATCAAGTCTGTGTTTTCGAGCAGGAATTTAACTTATTGACTTCAATTTCAAAATCTAACAAATGGTTTCCCCTCAATTAGGTTGAAGTCCAGTAGAAGGAGTACCCCATATTATGTCATTTAAATACTAAACTAGACTAAACAAACAAAACAAAATCTATTTTTCCGGCTAAAATGTTATATCGATCAATCAAAACAAGATTTCTCGAGAAGAAATCAAAATGTTCTAGTAGTTATTTTGTGTTAAACATTATATGACCGACTGTCACATGGTATCAGTCTTCGTCTATTATTAAACCTTTTTATTCTCTTTGAATGATCTGGTTCCCGGTTGCTTCGATGCAATCCAGCATATGGAACTGTGTTGTTTGGCGCAGCAGTTTATTTGCACAAGTCCGAGTTGGAATTGTTTAAGAAATAGGAAGTTAAAGATAGAAGTTACTCACTTTTTTGGGTTCTTCATATTTTAGACAATATCTTTCTTAACCGGTAGCGCGGTGTAATAAAAAGGCCTAAGAGATATAACACTCTTGAAGTTGAAGCCGAATGTATATTCATATTCATTGATTTTCCTGAATGTACTGGAATATACTGTTTTTACAAATTTAAGAAAATCATATGAAAATCCGGTTCGTACACATTTTTGTCGCTCATCATCAATACAGGAAATCATTCTTGACATTTTCACATAGATGCTAAAGAAATGCCATTGTGAAGCGTAAAACTATGCAACTTCAGCATTACAACTCCCAACGCAAAAAAGTGGTAGTTACAAATTATTGAAATCATATCGGTGATATTTACTTAAAATTTAGGAACCTGTTTTTGCAAGACCACTTTACAAATCACCGACATGCTCATTATTTCGCGAAAATAATATAGCATATGAAAACTTTCCTAGAAATAAGATTATATATAATGAGAAAAGCATTTCTATTTCCATATTGTAATCTGTCATCGCGTTTGTTTTTGGTTTCCATTTAGATTTTCATTTACCTCGTCAAGTGTCCTTTTCTAGTTTCTCATTGGCTTTCGATAATATTTCTTATTTTGAACGAGTTCTTAAGCATCTATTGGTTAGCCCTTGACTTTTGCCATTTATAAACCACCGCTGACCTTTTTGTAATATGTTTAATATAATTTCACATGTCTAATATTTCAATCTATTGTTTGAAAGACAACATTTGTCTGTTTAACAAAAAGAGAATACTATTAATATTATGTTTAAAATGAATATATAAATATAAAACTATACATTTCCCGACAAGGACATGATTGTGTTCTGTTGCTTATGACTAACATAAAAGCCGCGCCTATATGTATCTACGCGTAGCAGCCTGTTACGTCAAAACGGCCTCCCGTTGGAAATGAACACCTATAATTTAATGTTCCTGCTTCGATGGCAGTCCAATTAATTCATCCCTAACGTTTCGTTAATTAGATTTACTCTAGTTTTCTGTAAACTATACATGTATAGTTTCCTAGTTCAATCAGTTAAGTACTTTTGTACAGATTGAAGAGAAAGTCAGTATTAAGAGCAGGTTTCTTGCGCAGCAACCTGGGATAAAGGGTGCTAAATTACTTTTGAATATATTTTTAAAGAAATGACTCTCAGTTCAACAATTTTCATGCATTTGTACATATAACACCACTGCTTCCCAGAATAGTGCGCTGGAAACCTGGCTCTCGATACCTACTATAGAAAAGTTTTACTGTTTAAAGCTAATAGGTAAACATTTAAGTGTTGATATTATCAAATGCGATTAGAGTTTGCCTAGTCAATTTTGTAAAACTTAGATATATACTCCAGAAAACCAGGCGTCGAGCATTCATTGTGCTAATCAAGGTTTCGAATATGCATCAAGCCAATTTCAATCTAAATGTTCGGTATGACTAACCATAAGATAGTTTTAAAATGAATAAAGTGATAACGGTGCTTACTTTCACCCTTCCGCCAAAGACCACCTACTAGGCGCCAATTGACAGCTCTGTGAGACGGACCACCCACAAATAAAAACAACCAGAGTAAAGTTTACTTTTCTAAGCTGCGAGTTTACTCTTTTTTAAGACTCTGTACATCAGTTTCTCAATTCTTCTCTATACTTCTTTTCAAATCCCTTCTAAGTTTCAACTAATTCAATTTGGCAATCCATCTTATTGTTAGATACATAGTTTCCTGGTATTCAAAGAAAAACAGTTTTAGCTTGCCCGAAACATTTTGAAAGAATTTAATAAATTACTTTACAAAACAAAATTAAATCATCAATTGTTCGGTTTAGATATGATAATTCTTTGTTGTCAAACATTATCAGTGTTCAGTGTCTTCAGTAGCCAACTATAATACCGCACATAACTAAATAGTCTTTCTGATTCCAAATCTGTGGTTAGGTGTAAAAAATATTGATTTTAAAGGGAGTTAAAAGGCATTTTTATTTTTGTGATAATTTATTTATGAGCAGTATTGTAAATAGGTCAGTTAATATACATTGCAATTATTTAAACCTTGTGGATAGTTGATGGACATCTTCTCGTTTCTTTTGTTTTTGGCAATTCCCTTGGGCGCTTGAAACTATATTAGCCCCATGCGACAATTGTAGCTAATAGCAAGACATAGCGGGCAATTGCTTTTCAAGTCGAAGCCTCCTCCATCGCAAGAAAAAAGCCAAAAGCCGTTAAGTCGTACATTAAAATGAAGCTGCGAGCTTTTTACTCGACCGTAAAGTCCATTAAAACCCATCCATGATATAATTTTATGAATATTTTGAGCGGAATGATCCAACAATCCCAAACAGAATGGAAAATATTATCAAATTCTAACTTTTTGGCGGTTATTTATCGAACTTACGGTTAGAATCGAGTAGTTTTCCGATATTCAAAAAGTCATGTTTTCGCTATTTGTCAAGTTATTTACATTTACATACAACTAGCTTCAACCTCCAGTCAATTTTAATTCGTTTTCGTTTCAGACCCGCTGACGGGCGGGATCGCCTATTGTTATTAGCTGAGAAGACCCACCGCATAGAAAATCGGCATTCAACCAGCTATTCTCCAGAACTTCGACCAAGAATGGGTCTTCGGTGAGTTTTACCTACTAATATACCAAAGTGTACTGTGCCTCACTAAAAGAGGACCATTTCGGAATCCTCTGACAAATCTTCATATCTCTGATTGTCAAAAAACGCACCAAACGCAGTCTAGGCCTTTTGCTTGCTTTTTATATCAGTGGTTTCAATAATTGTATATACCTCATAAAACTACGAATCAATCGACATCACTGATCCATTTTAATAAATACCGTCAACATAGTCGACTAAACAAATATAATCGTCTGAAGATACGCGCGCCTTCTCGCAGGCGATACTCGGCTTTGGCGGATAGTCTTTCATATTGAAGAGTCTATCTCTTATGAAATAATTGCCTTTCTTTACTCTGCTCACGCCGAACAATGTGCTCCACCAAAAGTCCGCAATGGACCATTTCCGCAAGTTTCACGCAAAATGAAGCTTTTGATCTCCCCTATTCACTCAATATTTTCCGAAGTAAACAGTGCACACTTCGCAAAGATATATCCTCTGGGAAACCTAAAACCAGAATTGCACTTTGCAAAAACTTCCTTTATTAATAATAATTTGTATTATATTTGTCTTATAAGTATGTCTTATTTGTTTTATCAAAACAGTTAATGTTTGCTCCAATTATAAACAATAAAAAAGACTTCAATTATCTTTTGGTAATTAAAATACACAAATGTGGTACTATTATTGTAATTTGCTAAATGCAACAAGTTTTCTTACAGCATGCATTAGTTCTGGTAATTTAGTAGATCCGCAAGTAATTGACGGCACTTTGATGTGGCCGATTTGTGAGAGACAAAGCCTCAGTTAGTGGCACGAAGAAAAAGATTATAGCTTTTTAATGAGTGAACGGAAAACCACAGCCATGATCTGTCACGCTCTGTCCGATGGATTAGTCAAAGCATACAACATGTTCAAAACGTTATTAAGAGTTTTCTAAACCTACTCAAATGCTTTCTTATGAAATAATACTATAACAACTTTTAGGAGTTGAGAACCTTTTCTTTAAATGTCGATATTTCAAATGTTTTAGAAGTACAATAATTTAGATCGAAGGAAAAGAATCGAAGTTCGATGTTCGTGTCGGAACAATCATTGCCAGACAAGCTAACGCAGGCACTGAGGAATCTTCGACCGGGAGCCCTCGCCCACTCGGCAAGTAGTTCAGCTCCATTTAAACTGAAGGTATGCATTGCAACTGCATGCCTTCTAATAATGTTCACTAACTTACTAACTGATTCTAAGACCAAATATATTGACATTTTAAAATTAACTTAATAATTATAACACACTGTTAACTCCATTGCACTTAGAGAAACATTTAAATCATATATTACTTTCTATATTATAGAATCGTGGTGCTGTAGCTGCAGACGATGTTGTCTATATAGCCTCTCCAGAGCCAAGAACCAACAAATCAAATCAAAGTGATTTTGATAAGGTGAAAATAGTTAGTTTTACAAATAACGAACATAATTAATTGTACAGAACTAGTATAGTCTGTAACAAGAAAAAGGCTGCAAGGCGGTGTTAAGCGAGGGATTTCGCAATTACGTATTTGGGTTTTATAAATCAAATCATCGCGCAAAAACCGCCATCATATTTTTCTAGCAACAAGCAATAAATTGCGCTTCGAATCATACCAAAAACATCTACTTTCGATGCAATTTCTGAAAGCCTTTATAACACCGCACCTTGCAGCCTTTTTCTTCTTACAGACTATTGTACACATGTTACATCTAAAATAACTTGATATGGCCTAGTAAATCAATTGCAGCAAAGAAAACATCGATCTGTTCTGTTGTGTGCAACTCCTACAACTTCTGAACATTTGACTCCAGTTCGTGATCCGACTTTAAAAGACCTCGATCAAATAAGAAACCTATATAAGAGTGTGCCTAATGTCAGTACACTGGATGAATCGGAGTAAGTGCCAAATTTATCTATATATAATATTTTATTAAAAACTCTTCTTTTAGTGTTATTAGTTAAATTATTGTAGATATCGTAATGGACGTTATGCTGATGACTTCGACACTGACATCTCGTGCAGTACAAGAAGTCCAACAGACAGTGGATACAGATCCACATCTAGGCATATTACGGAGGAAAATCCATATATATTAGATGATGAACAGGACTTGGGTGAGCAAACAATTAAAAACCGTTACATTTATATTGTTTTCGGTATGTCTTGCTACTTAAACCATTCCAAGTATGTAAGAAATTGATGCATTTTTTGAAGAAAATAATCAATTTATCCCAAATATAAAAATCCTTACAGCAAAATGAGCTAGTTGTTCAGGAATATCTCACAAAACAACCACCGTTGTACATGTAAATGGATGCGATGTAGCTTCACCTACTTTGGGTGATCCCGTCTTGCGGGTGCATGGAGCTAACCAACTTACTTTCGAGGATAACATGAAAACATATGGGTGAGTTTTTCAAGCCTTCCAAGCCTTCTACAAGAAGTGTCTAATATCCTCTATTTGTCGAGATAACTTAAAAGTTTGAAGTATGGATTAATGATACGGCGATAACACCCACTGTATACAGTCCGGAGTTTACCTACTTTGCCGCAACCACTTGATATATGAACTCAGTTGAGTCATCTACTTTCAGAAAGAACCTAAATTTTAAATCTAGAATTTAGAAAGAAAAAGTAAAACTCAATTAACTGACTGATCTAGAATCCTTTGTGAATCAACGTCGTGTCCAATTAATGAACGAGATGTAGTAAGTGTCCTACAAGGTCGTCGGTGCAAAAAGCTGGGCGGATTAATAGATCTAGCCATAGTACAGAGGTAGGTCTACAAAACCAGAATAGAAGAGGACACTTAAATAATAAAAGTATAGGAAAGTATAGTAGTGAATTATTTATTATAAAGTTTTCCCAGTATAAAGAGTTGGATAGCAGTCAAGAATACAACCAGTCCGCGACGGTATTGTAGGGTGTTTTATTCTTTAACTGGAACCAGCAATGTAGACATATATATATATATATATATATACTA
>JAQGAV010002261.1:0-16478 GCA_034691345.1 Phasmarhabditis papillosa
AAGAAAATAATAATTTTTGCCCAAGTTATCGATGAAAAACCCAAGGCCGGGCAAAGGCCGGATAACCACCTCTGCTCTTAGGGGCCGGGACCACCTTTTTAGTCCACGAATTCTAAGTATTCTTCAGTCTACCAACTCATTTATTCAGAGATACCAAAACTGAAACTCTGCTCTGGTAATTAATTAACTCTTTTGTTAATGAACAGTTGTCCATTGAAATGTTCGTTTATAACCTTTGCACGGTTATTCTAAAGTGATCCCAATAACCTCCATATTGTGCTCATTTTCCTGTATCACTCTCATCACAATAACTGTAGATTTCTTCGAGGCAGGGCTTCAGTCATTCATTCCGGAATCTTCTAAGCAGAGACGGCTCCCTTCTAACATTCAGTATTCTGGGGGGCGCGCTGACCTAATCTGTTCGCGCCAAATACCGGTGATTTTGTTTTTCGTGAAAATAAATATCAAACTTTTTAAAATTTTAAATAAAACTTATATTATATTTACGTTTCCTCTCGATTGGTATAATGTAAGTTGTGTTCTATTTTGTAATGTTTATATTTGTTGCAATTAGAGAGAGAATGCTCACATCTGTTTTATACAAAGAAATGAAAAGTTCTTTTGTTCGTAAAAGATGCAATCTGACAAGCTATTCTAAGACAGTTTGTGTTTTATTTTGAATACTTTAACCCATTTATATTGGTTTGAACCTTATCTTATTGCGGGACCATTGGCCATATTATAGAAACGCCCGGGTGGGTGCCGGGTAACAATTCTCAACTGCTCGGGCAGCCAATAACTGTCCGGGCAACCACCTGGGCGTTTCTATACCACGGCCAATATAGATCTGTAGATATTCCCTTAACTTCCCATAGTTTACTAACAGTTTTCTGTTTAATTTTGGAAACCTCATACTGTCTTTTGCTATTTCAGATGTCGAATTTTAGTGGCCGCCCAGCTTTTTGTGGGAACGGAGCAAGTGAGAATAGGTTAGTTATCCAATAAGTACGCATTCTAATGTTACCAAAATTAATCTATGAGCAAGCCTATTTTAATTAAAAGGCAAAAGCCGGCATACTTATGCCATTATAGTGGAGTCTGTTGCGAGAGCTAGGCTTCCACCACGGTATGATGATGAACACAGAATTTTTTTATTAAAATGAAGGTAATCGAAAGGATTGGTAATTTTTTCCTTATAATTAGGGACTAGCAGAATACCGAACTGGCGAAAACAGAACTGTTTTGAACTGGAGTTTTTCGAAATAGTTCCAATATTGACGGTTCTGTTTTCTAAGAGCGCCAAAAAGTACATTCATTTTTATAAATATCCGTGCTGAAAACCACGCAGCTCTTGCCAAAGACTATAATTTTAACATCAATAGCTTTTTAGGAATGTCCCGAATGAATTTTTTTACCAATCTTCTTCTTCCACAAGGTTGCAATCAGAAAATGGGCAAAGTGAGAAGTTTGGAGGTAGAATGATGGGTTACGGATGCAGAGGATTTGATTCAAGAGGTTGTCCAATAGGAGGGCTCGCTAGCGAGGAAAACAGCGCTCAAAGGTAGGTTCATACTTTTGCACTTAAGATACAAACTTGAGAACAAATTGTAAGTTTTATATATTATGAGCTGTTTTGAATACATAATAAAGGAATGTCGTTTTCTAAAGCTCCGCTGAATAGCCAATTTTGACACTAGTTCCAGTTTATGAAATGACTCCTTTAAAACAGTTCAGTAAATAAAATCTCCTGAAAGGTTCGATCCTTAGGGGGCTACAGTAATCCCAATAAGGAAGACCAAAATTAAATATCATGCAAAATCCTTAAATCTCCTTCAATTTGTATATTATCTATATATTTGTGAATGACTTTTCCATAGAAATAGTATAAGAAAATTCAAAGTAAAACAAACTTTCCTTTAAATAACTCTAATCTGTAAAAACTGAAGTAAAAAGTTTAGACCAACTCCTCCACCGTTGACTGTTCACTCGCAAATCAGACTGGAACGCGCCCCAATCTGCGAAGACTACACCAGCGAAGCACAACCAGAGATCTATAGTGATAATGCAGTTGTTGGCTGCTGTATTCAAAACTCAGTGACCCCTGGAACAGCCCTAATTGAAATTGACGACTTTGGAAACTTCTACGATCTAAGTGAAAATCCCCAGAATCTCCGAGTTCTAGTCGTGGACAAAGATACTCTGGTTCTAACCAAAGAAGGCAAAAAACGGATTCAGCCTCGTCAAGTTCCCATCGCCTCCAAGATATGCATTCACGAAGTGGAAAAGGTGGATCAAACTTTGCCAGAGGACTTCTACCAAATCCCATTCCCAAAGTTGTGTAAAACCCCATTATTCCGAGTGAAGCTGTTCACAGCCCTGAATTTGCCGACCCTCCATGAAGAAATCTGCTTGACATGCAGATTTTCGCCATATGGCCCTAGTTGGATAGTAGGACCGTCTTTTGAGGCCTCAACCCGGATAGAGCCTGAGCATCACCGTGATACGACCGCATACCTAAGATTGTTGAATGCATACTCCGAGCACAAATATCTGATCAATAAACTACAGCATCGCTTTGTATTGGTCCGTTTTTACGAGATTCCGTCCGAATACTACAAGGCTCCGGCATCCAGGAAGGAAAGTGGCCATGTTTGGGTGAGTTCATATTTTCTTTGCCACTGTTTGTATAGCAAAATTCAAACCTAAGAGGACGTTTTAAAAATTTAATGGATCGTTTCGCAACACCTTTTCCTCAAAGCAGGGCTGGGAATTTCACGGGCCGGCCCGGGCCGGGGTCGAAAATTTGGGAAGTCAGCCCGGAGGGTGGCCGAAATTTGAGCAGTCGGCCTGCACAGGGCCGAAAATTAAAAAAAATTGTCTCGCGGAGGAACAATGTTATGAAAAAATCGACTGATTTAGAGATTAATCATTTTCTAAATAGTATCTAAAAACATTAACAGGTGAAGCTTGTTGCATTATTTATTGTTAATGAAATAAAATAGCACTGTAAACTAACTTTTTCGAAGCACATCCGCTAAAAAATATGAAATATACTAGAGCCGACCGGGCCCGCCAGGGCCGGGGCCTACTTTTAGGAAATCGGCCCGGGTAGTGGCCGAAAATTTGAGCAGCGGGCCGGCCAGGGCGGCCTTTTCCCAGCTCTGCCTCAAAGTTCTCTAATTGCTCTAGAAAAAGACGCCGGCGACACGGACTCTTTAATCTTGGAAAACACATATCATTGTCTAATAAAAACTACTAAATGTGCAAGTAACACTGTTCCTTTTGAAGCAGACAGTATTCAATATAATTGAATAAATATGTCGAAGAGGCAAAACTAACGACTTCTTTTTTCAGATTTGGCGTTGTTCCACCTACCAAACTACTCGTCGAAAGAAATCTCTCCAGATAGTTGATGTACGGTTTCTAACTAGAGATGAGCTTCTGCATATCCGACAAATCTCAACAATTCCCGAAAATGACGAAAGATTGATCAACTTGTACATACGAGATGCAAGAATTGCACTTGCTAAACTACATCATGATATTCGAAATGAAGAGGTTAAGAAGAAAACAGTAAAAGTTCATGTTAAAGGTAAGTGACTGTGAGCTATGGCAGGAGAATCTGCTAAAACAGTGTCCGCAAGGGTGAGAACTGGGGGGCCGGGGGATTCTCTCGCTTTAGTCCAATTCCGGTCAAATTCGATATACATATTTGGGATCTAGTTTAATCAAACTGTTATACCACATCTAACTTGAGGAAAACCTTTATATCAAGCTAATATCCGAAAGCCGGGAAAGCAGGGTAGTTGATCAAGTTCAAATTTTCAAGGTTTCAAGTTTTTCAAGTTACTCGAAACTTCAAGTTTTCAAGTTTCCAAGTTCAATTTAACAACTCTATTGGTATTGAACATCGGGGTGCCTGGAACATTCAAGTTTAACCTTCTTCTCTAGGACACATAAACTCATCAAACCCTGCTCATCGCTACGGTCTTGCCTACTTCACAATCACTAATAAACAGAAAGAAGCGTACTTCGATTTGAACTCCACCGCTATATGGGGTGTACAGGCAAACATGGTTATCCGCAGTCCACTCTTCAAGGATATCAAAATCTTAGCCGTTTTGGACAGTTTAGAGGAGCTGGACTACTGTACCACCGTCGACGAATTCGGTGAAGAAACCACCCAAGTGGTATCTTACGAAGTTACTCTGAGAATTGGCGCGAAGCATTTGGAACAGTGGGAGAATTGCATCCAGGATAGACTAGGAAGCCAGATGACTGTAGGACCGATGGATGAAGCAAGGGATTCGCAGAGTGTCTACCTACAGAAGCACTTTGACAGAATTAGACAGGAGCCGATATTCAAATCATGGATGAAATCCAGCTCTTGGCAGACGGAAGAGCATACGGTTAGTTGACTTTTCCAATTTTGCGTGAAGCTGAGTGGTAGCTTCGATGTCAGGAAATTCTATAAAACATTCTCCTTCGAGTCAAGAGCAAAAGCGGGTTGATAATATGTACAGTCTGTATCCAGAGCCGCAGCGCTATACAAATTAAAGGAAAATCAGTTTATTGGGAGCCTTCTCTTCAAAAGTGCATTCTTTTTCTTAAAACACCGATGCTCCCTAGGATACTGAGCTGAAAACCTCCTTTGAACATCCTTCATTTACTCTTCCAGGACGAAACCGATGCAATCGAACCACTCGGCGATATCCAGTTGGATCCCTCTCAACTGGTTGCGCTGAAGAAGTCTCACAACCAGGATGGAATGATTGGAATATCTGCGGCCACCGGGACAGGAAAGAGCACTCTACAGCTGTTTATCGAGAAAATGCACCATGTTAGAAACAAAAAAGAGGGAAAGCATAGATGTATGGTAGTAACTGCACAGACTAATGCGGCTGTGGATAACCATCAACGAGCGATAGCCGAGAATCTTCCAGGTAGGAATCCGATTAGGTTACAAATTAAAAAGTGATTGGTTTTGATCTTGGTCGTAGCAAAATTTGTAGATAAGCCGGCCCGGGCCGGCCCTACTAGGCCCCACTATTACGAAATTCCAAATGTTTTACCAAAACTCCCAATTTTGAACAACAACAAAAAAAATTCAAAAATTTGGAAAATTTGGACAAGTATTGATCGGTTCCGAAAGTGAGGGCCGGCCCGGGTCGGCTCTCACTTTTGCCAGCCCTGTCAGCAGGGTAGAAATATATAGAAACTAATATTCCTAATTTAAAAATTTCCAGGAGTCAGATATCTACGCATAACCTCTCACACTCTCGACAATCGGCGCTCTAATAACAACACTCTCCGACAGATTGCTCGAAATGCGGATGAACACGTCAATGTCTCAGATTATCCGCAACTGAAAGATCTTCTGGAGCATCTGGATAAAATCGATGAGAGCCTGCAATTGACTGGCAGCATGGAAAGCCACTACTGTCAGGAGCTACTGAAGCTAAGAGATCAGAAACAAGAACAACTGGAGCAAGAGTTCTTACGAGCCTACAAACCTGAAGTGATACTCTCCACATTGGAAATGCTAACTACTCAGAAAATCGAGGCTGAGTGCGTTATTCTGGACGAAGCGGGATTGTGTACCGCTATCTCGGTACTTTGTCTAATCGGATGTATTTCTGGAATCCGCAAAATAACCCTAACTGGTGATCACAGAATGCTAACTCCTTATACAAACTTCAACGCCGATTCAGAAGCTGAAGGGATTTACGATCACTCTGAATTAGCCAGGATGGGCCAACAAAAGTCGGCAGCCTTCTGTCACTTGACCAACTCTTACAGACCACATCCTGCAATTGTCATGCATATTCTCAGAATTCGATATCCGGAGCTGAACCCAGTCAGGGGTTATACTTCCTGTTTGGATAACCTGGATATTCCCCGCTCCGCCATGAAAGATCCATTCGGTTTCATTAGAATTCCTGATAATGATAAATATGAAAACGAAAAACACGCAGATCATCTGATTGAGCGGCAAATAGCAATTCGACTGATCCGAAGACTCCGGAGAGGTGGAGTGGATTCCTCAAATATCATAATCCTTACTCACCACAAGCATCAAATGCATCTGCTCAAGCATGACCTATCTAAAGCTAAACTAAAAGTCGATGTATGTACAGTTGACTCATATCAAGGCAAGGAACACTTGGTTTTCATCGTTCTAACGACGAAGACCGATCGCATTGGATTTATTGCTCTCCCAAAAAGAGCTACCGTCTGCATGTCACGACCAAAAGAAGCATTCTACCTTCTAGCTGCTGATAGTGTCTTCGATAGAGAATTCTGCTACAGAAAATTGTGGGATCCACTCTGGCCTAAATGCGCAGAAATGGCAAAACAACGAGGAGCTATGTTGGACAATCACACTTTCCTACCAATTATGCGTACAGAAGAAGGTATACCTTATAAGCAACAATAAACTATAAGCAAACTTATCCCGTACGTTCACCTGTTAATACAAAAAACCAAAAGTTCACAACTCACATAAAACTCATACTTTCAGACTTATCAACTGAGGAAGATGGAAATAACACTTAATCAATAGCTATATACAGTTTTATTAACATACAAATAAACAACTTAAACCGAATAAATTTTACATACTTCTATGAACACGATGTAAAAAATTGTACAAATATATCTACAAATATAAAAAAAAATTGAGAGATAGAACATGCAGAACAATTCTTACGACTAGCTACACGTCACAGTGACTTCAGTGCACCTTTACGAGCCCTCGCAGTGGCAGCTACGTTACAAGGATTGTTTTCAACATACCGAAATTTGACCTACAAAGATCTCACATGAAAAGACTACAAAATGAACACAACATACATGAATCTTGCCGAGCAGTTCATCGATTTCCACTAACAGATCTTTATTTTTCACGAATTCATTCTTCACAGTCATCCAATTATTCTTTTTCCAATTCGGCATCCATTCATCAAACGACTTCATTGTCAATTGTGAGTCTGTTCGGATTATAAGAGCTCTCAGTTCTTTTTCAACAGCCTGTGAATTGAGTGGATTACTAGTTGGCAACGAATATTAACAAACCTTTCTTACTGCCATTTTCACAGCAAGTAGCTCACCGCGATTATTGGTAGGTTCACCATAAACGGGACCAAATTCATTATCGGGGGAATTGTCACCCCAGTACACACCATAACCAGCCTATAATTTAGAAGATTAAAATATATAGGATACAAAAAAACCTTGGCCCCATTTCTTCCGTTGTCACTGCAGGCTCCATCGGTATATATAATTGGCGCATGGCTCCAGTCAATATGACCAAATCTTGAAATAGAGAAAGAAATAAGGTAAGTAAAACAAACAAACTTCAAAAGCCGTGGCTTCTTATTATATATTGAGGCAACTGAGTCTGAAGCAGGTCTCTTCTGAGCCTTCTAAAACATATGTTTTGATAACAATACTGAATACACAATAACTCACAGAAGCTACAACGGTAGAGGAGACGGAACTAGTCGTGGCCATATATTTGTTCTAAAATACATCAAATATTCGGATTGTGAACACTCAGTAACTAACAGCAACTACACCCGTTGAGGTGGAAATAGTCGAAGCATCATTAGAAGCATCGTCAGAGCACCCTAAATTATCACTAAAATAAAAAGAGACAGATGTTTTAACAAAGCAACCTGTGTTTGCACCTAAATTAAAGGATCAGTCCAATTCAAACAAAATAAGAGAAGCTCCAAACAGCAGCTTACTTGGCATACCTGATTCAGAAGACCTGATTCTTTTGTAGTTCAACGCATCCTCTAGATAAATAAATCGTCGCTGACTAAAGCATAGTTACAATAGCGAAAAAGATAAATATTTACCTTACTATGCCATCCTCTTCTTTGGCCTTACTACAATCCTCCAATCTGCACACCCGAACTTCCCCGTCTAGATGTCTTTCTGTATACCAATACATTTCTGCAATAATTTTAACTTAGAAAACTGACGCTTAATATTATTATACAAAAATTTTTCAATTGAGCACGTACTAGGGGAAAGTCTCTGATTCGAGATCTGCTGAAATCTGCGTCATAGACCTGAAGTTTACAAAGGCAAGTTTATAAAATAAATTACTAAATTTTAATCTTTAATTATACCATGTTTTCACTCCTTTTTGAAATATGAAAATCAATATTTAGATCGCGCAGAAACGTTTCTGCGCGAACTTCAGGGCTCACCGCGCCCTAACGCAAAAGATCCAAATCGGATAGCGAAAACTGAATGAACCATTTCTGAATTTACTTGACAGTCAGCTTATATATATTTTAGTACCATTCCATAGTGCGTAGTCTGGCCTAGGGAATCGAGTATTTTGGAAAACACTAGTCCAGTTCACGGCTGCGTAAACCCTTGCGACGGTACGGGGTGGCTCGTTGTGTAGCTCAACTTCAAAAACGGCAGGTGTCTGGCAATTACGGGTCCGCCCGTACGAGCCTGAGTCACCCGAGTTATAACAGCAAAAGATTGACCAGTTCTGGCAAGAATATATCACTACGTTGAACCCTTTCTATTCCTAGATGTGTACACCGTCACATCGTACACATCGTAAAATTTATTCTTCATGGCTCCAAAGCAGAAAACACATGAAGATCGAAATAACATTTATTTTATGACATACAATGTTTTATTCACAGTATATAAGCACATATAATGGGGTAAACAAATATATTATCAATAAAAATAGCTTTGAAAAAAATTAAAAATATTTCTCACCACTCAGCTATATGCCCTTCAATAAATTCTAGTGCGCCTTGTCTAGCTAGAGCATCGGCAGCTTCGTTACCAGGAATGCCCACATGCGCCTCAACATACTCAAATTTGACCTACAAAGATATCACATGAAATGACTAGAAGATGAACACAACATACAGGAATCTTGCTAAGAAGATCATCGATATCCACCAGGAGATCCTTGTTTTTCACGGGTTGCTTGTTTGCCGTCATCCAATTATTCTTTTTCCAATTCGGCATCCATTCATCAAACGACTTCATTGTCAATTGTGAGTCTGTTCGGATTATAAGAGCTCTCAGTTCTTTTTCAACAGCCTGTGAATTGAGTGGATTACTAGTTGGCAACGAATATTAACAAACCTTTCTTACTGCCATTTTCACAGCAAGTAGCTCACCGCGATTATTGGTAGGTTCACCATAAACGGGACCAAATTCATTATCGGGGGAATTGTCACCCCAGTACACACCATAACCAGCCTATAATTTAGAAGATTAAAATATATAGGATACAAAAAAACCTTGGCCCCATTTCTTCCGTTGTCACTGCAGGCTCCATCGGTATATATAATTGGCGCATGGCTCCAGTCAATATGACCAAATCTTGAAATAGAGAAAGAAATAAGGTAAGTAAAACAAACAAACTTCAAAAGCCGTGGCTTCTTATTATATATTGAGGCAACTGAGTCTGAAGCAGGTCTCTTCTGAGCCTTCTAAAACATATGTTTTGATAACAATACTGAATACACGATAACTGACAGAAGCTACAACGGTAGTGGCGCCAAAGCTAGTCGATGCAACATTGATGGCACGGCCGGTAGTTCCTAAAAATAAAATAGGTATTGTTCCAAAACGCAGATATTTGTTGACAAATACCTGATTTTGACTGATTTTCGCTGATAAATTGTTCGGCTTCTGCCCGCGTATTAAACTTCTTATATCTAAACTTACCACAATGAAGAAGCGAGAAAATAATAATCACCTAGCAAATTTGATGCCTTTAACTTCTCTAGAGCAGGCCTCCCAAGTCGGGTAAATCCCAACATTCTTCCCACGAGCCACGGCATAGAAGGGCATAAACCTGCAATGCAGTCACTAAACTTTGTTGACCATATGATTCCGAATAAACTTCTAACAACTTAGGAATTAAATGGACCCCGCATCTTCCAGTCTCATTAATAGTGAATTTGTATTCAATCAGAAGAAAAAGAAAAGTATATTCATTCGCTTATAGTCGAGAAAAACAAAACTAATAAAGAGGTCAATAAATGTATATACACTGTGAACATTCGAAAAGTTATTAAAACATTGCACCAATGACAAAGACACTAAGTACAACACGAATTGTCGGTAAATCAAACGATGTGCAAGTATTTTGGCATAAGTATGAGAAGTCTGTGAACTTCTGCACTCTCAGAAATCCAAAAAGAACAATATGTAGATAAGAAAGAGTTAAAAAATAAAAAAGTAAGCCCGTACTAGTAATGTTATGAGAATCAATTTCTAAGTTCTGCCAAGCGCTGCGTCATCGTCTCGAAGTCTTCCGTAGCTACAGCAGAAGGCTCATCTACGAGAGGATTCGTGGCTGCAGCAGGGGCCTTACCCAGTTCACCGGCTGTTATCTCCCAAAGGATCTTATCCACCTCTGCCTGAAAGACATAATGTTACTAAGAACCGCAATAAAAAAATTACCTGTGCTTTCTCTTCAGTATCAGCGGGTTCCATGCTATCGAAGGTATCCTCCATGATTTCTTCAATGATGCCGAGCTTCATCATTTCCCCTGACATCTCACGCATTGTTTTCATGATTTCGGGTACCTGCAAAAGAATATTAGAAGTGCGTATAATATCTTAAATCTAACACCAAATTATTATGTCTAAAGTAGCAAATGAATTAAATCTGCAATTTGACGGAATTTTTGTTGTAATTGATACTGGTAATGAAGTTCAGCTTAGTATAATGAGTAGACGATTATCAGCAAAAATCAAGTGTCATTGATCCAAGAAAATACTTATGTGTCCGTGTATAAAATCGAAGGATCGCACAAGAGGCTGACAATTTGTGCACCAATTTATCGTGTTTGAACAAAGAACTTTGTAGATAAATAGTGGAGAAGATTGAGCAAACGAGGGAACTATGAATTACAAATTGTTAATATAAGGGAAATCTACCTTCACTAAATTCTGCATACTTCTCATCACTTCGGTCGAGGCTTTTAGTGAGCCAGCCATTCGAATAGTCGCGAGCTGTTCTTGCATGCACATAATAACGCTGTTGATTTGTGCCTTGCTCACATGAATCTTCGCAATCGCCTAGAAGTAACAATGCTGACGAAAATTATATTTGTTACAAGATGATCACAAGATCAATTTTAAAAGCCTCACCTTTCTTGACTGCAGCATAGACTTTGCTAAAACAACGCAGACTTCGCGATCTCCTTTCTTGGCTGCTTCTTTGATTTCTTTAGTGACCTAAAGACGAAGATGAACAATGATTTGGTGAAAATATTACCTTCTGTTCTTCCCGCTGTATACCGTGTATCTGTCTATCCAACGTCCGCGTTTCTTGCCTCATTTTTCTTTGAAGCTCACGGACTTGATCCTTCGGGTCTTTCTTCTTTCCAAACAGACCCATCATCTAAACTCAGAAATCAATAAAAATAGACAATACTAAGAACAAGAGGATCACAAGTAGTAATAAACATATAATGATTCTCACATAGGTTACCGACAAACAGACTGTGTACAATAGGATCACGATAGCTTACCCAAAGTTATACGAGTACGTTGATAGAAATAAAATATAAAATGATACAGAAATTAGAATATTTCCTTGCAATCTTCAAAAGAAACGGAGCGACTCATTGAATTATCACAATAGCGTCACTTGGTGAATCACATTTGTGTGCCTGCGGGTTGAATCACGCCTCTCAGAATGGTCCAAAATTCAAATTTTAACCTTTTGAGGTTTTTTAACTAAGAATTAAGATAGAATTGATATCTCTTAACTAATAATAGTGTAAAGGATCATATTTCTTAGGTGGATAGGGTATTAAGATAAAGCGGATACCCATGCGGCAGGTAAAATCGATACCACTGAGGCGAATTATATTTGTTTGTTTTGATGTTATTGAACAATCACACTTACTATAAAACAGTTAGTTATAATATATTAGTAACTATAGTTATAAGCAATAATAGTTAGCCGAATGCTTATGAAATATAGCCTATTTATGCATGTTACGAAATGAAGGGGTAGAATTGATTTCTTGGTGACTCAAGTTTTCAAGATTACACTCTCCTTTTAAATTTTGCTGTTATATTAAACAAACTATAATTTATATGCAGTGAATTATGATCGTATCAACATTTTGCACGCCGATAATATGAATTTTATTGATGACATACCAGATTTGTGCGATTCCAATATTTGCAGTGGCAGGGATTGTTTCGTGTATGTTCCAGAAAGTTGTCTAGTTATGAAAATAGTTAATCTTGCTAATTTTCTCTACTATGCTTTGTGACATTGCTTATCTTGTACGAAATAATTTATAGTGATGATTAATGGATGTTGTGAAGAAATGCAACGTGCTGGTTTTACATGCGATCAACTGATTGTGTTTACGAATCGGTGATAAGATAGGTTTGGTTTGATCAAACTATGGCTAGTTGTTCAATCAAAAGTTTTTGTAGCAAGAACGTTTTCAGGATCATTTTTGGTTTTATTGACTTTTTTTGAGCCCATTCAAGTTTTTTCTTGAGAACACTGGTACCTATAACAAAAAGTTCGAACATTTAATAATAGGAAACTGAGAAAACATGAAATATGACAAGGAATATTACATTATATCATAAAACGCCCTGAATAAAGGAGGTAGAAAAGCAGTTTGTACAATTTACTTTTTGGACTTCTTTGGAGGAGATGGTTCGGCATCGCCCGCTCCTCTCTTCCGTGATTCTTCTAGAATATAAAAATAGTTATTAGTATATTAATTAGTTGAGTTGAGGCGTAGGAATTTCTCTTCATTTTTAAAATCGCACCTGTCGGCCCCAGTGCTGTGCATTTAAAAGGCCGGCCCGGGCCGAGATTTTGAAGGGGCCGACCCGTTTGGAGCCGGTGACGTCACTTTTGGATTCAAAATTACGTTGCTATAATAATTTATATCTGCAAGGTCTCTGTTGTTAAAACCTGCTTGGGTTTTAAGCAGGTTTTGGCCCTTGTCGACCCGTTCCAACCCCTGCTTGAGTTGTTTTGCATGAGTTTCTTACCTATCTGTTTCAAAGTCTTTCCTTCTGCGAATTTCTTAGCATCTTCTTCGTTATCGAACTTCTTGAACCTGGCTCCTTTAAAGTCGGTAGTTTGTTTCTTGCATTCGTCCCAAGTTAGAAATCTGTAATAAAACAAATTTTGATTGAATTGAAGTAGCGTTCGGTGAGTCGGTAACTAGCGACCGATCCGGAACCTCATTGTGTCCGCAATAGGAATGATTCGTTCATTTTTAATAAAAACGATAAAACTTACACTCCGGTCTCATGACCACGAGCTACGGCATAGTAGGTAACTGGCTTGTCTGCGGAGGCTTTCTTGCCTGTCTTCGACTTGGTCTTTTCCTCTTTTTCTTCGGGTTCTGAATAAATCCTATTAATGACGATTTTCCTTGGTACGACCACAGTGGAAATAATAGAATTTTGCTGCCGAATAACTAGTTTTTTCAAATAATGATATATTCAAATCGGGGTATTGTTTGTTCAGGGGAACGATCTGGCCCCACTTGAAAAATTTGGGCAATTGCTCGGCCTCCCCAAAAACTCGGCCCAGGCCGGCCCGAAGAATTCGCAGTCCTGCTGGTTCATTCTGGATGCCTACCTTCACTAGCTTCAACTTTTCCATTGGCAAACTTCTCATAGTATGCAATTGCGTCTTTCAAAGCGGTAAACTTTTTCTGCAGCGGTTGTGGATATCCGTCAATCTAAGGAATAAAAGAGCGTTTAGAAAGCTATTATGAAAACTTACAGACTCCTTAACTACATCATAGTCAGCAAAGATGCCGATAGTCTTGCCACGAGCAACGGCATAGAATGTCTTGGTGGTATCTTCATCAGGATGCTCTTCTGGAACAAATATTTGTGAACTGTTTCGTATTTAGAAATCAAGCTAAGACGGGACTTGAATCCGGTTAGGATAAAAACAAAGACACAAGTACCATTCGTATACTGAAAATAAATTAATCATTTGATTTTATTGCAGGGGCGAGAACAGGCCGTCCGGTGCCGATTAATGAAACCTCAGCCGAAAATACGGTCTTAAGTTCAAGCGGGGCCGGCCCGGCCAGCCCTGGAAATTCTCACCCTTGGTTTATTGGATCCCTAGTGGACCAGTTCTAATTACCAAAATAGAAAGTAAAAAAGATAGGTAAAATTCCAGCTTAGAAAACCAGAATTCTTGAATGATCAAGATTTAGGTGTTTAGATCACATTTAAATAAATCATGTAACTATGCCAGCTTGTTAGATGTGAGCTAGATAATATTTTCTACGAGGAATTCACTCTGACCATGTGAATCATGAGGGTCAGAAGAGGACCCGTACTAACATTTTAAAAGTCAACCCGGGCCGCTGAAGAATTACTAACTAGGATTTGCTCCCTGCTCTTTATCCAAACTTCTGTTACCCACCTACAACTTCAGTAGGTCGTCTCTCGGTAAAGTACTCCTCAGCTTCTTCTTTGTTATCAAACTTCTTATAGACTGGTTGAGGAAACTTGTCAATCTTAATAAAAAAGTCATTTTCTTTTATTTAAAATATTAAAAATACTATGTTATAACCATAAAGTAGAATTTAGCTTCCAAATTCAGAAATATAATGTACTTACTTATAAGGCACGGAGCTCTAATAAGTGAATACTTTACAAGATGGGGAGATTAAAAGCTGCCCAAAGACATAGCTGGCGAAAACAGAACCTTCAAAATCAGAAAAAATAGTTCTTTGTTCGCTAGTTCGGTATCTTGGTATCCCGAGAGACTTTACCCTTCCCGGCCCTAGTCGTCCACCGCTTGCCTACCTGCTTTTTTGCTTCACTCCAATCCTCATAGACATCCGGCTTAAACCCGTGAGCAACTGCGTAGAAAGGCATTCTCTGCTAAAATGACAGTATCAAAATAAACAGTATTCAAATAGAAAAGACGAAAACATTAAAATTATAAGTGTTTTATAGCTTCCGACGTGTTATGACTCATAAAAGCGGGAACGTGTGTTATTTTCCTTTAGTATTTGTAAACCATAAAGGTATCTACAACACTTTTGAAAAGAAAGTTGGAAATTTCTTGAAACTATCGGGACTCCCAAAAACTGAAATAGCGTAAACTGATAAATTTCGCAATTGCCTCCAAAACAGTGTTTTTTTGTCGGCTTCGTTTCTGGGAGCCCCAAACTACGGGATCGGTCTCCATTTGACAACAAGAATCGATAACATGGATAGTAAATAAAACTAAAAACTTTTGTTATTCAAAACAAAATCGTTAAATATTCCGTCAACGAGGCTAACGGTGAATCGATGTTGTTAACAAGAGAAAGAGAGAGGTATTTGACCTTGCCGCTGCCGCAAATACTAGCGAACAAAACAAAGAAACATTTGCTAAACAAGAGTAATAAATAAAAATACGGTGAAAGGAATAGTTATAGTCTATAACAAACAAAAGACCGCAGAGCACGGCTCGCCAGATTTCGCGCCCGATTAGCCGTGGGTCAGATTGGTGCGAAATCAGAAAAGCTTGCAGCCTAATTCCTGAATTTGTTTGTTAATGAAGTGACTATTTTTTATATATTTACAATGACCAGGGATGTCCGGAATTCCCGTTTACCGTTTCCAGTTTCCGGATTCGCAAATTTTTAGAAATTCCGGTTTCGGTTTTCAGGAAATTTTTAAAAATTCCGGTTTCCGTTTTCCGGAATTAATTTTTTATCATCCGGACATCAGTGATCCCGACCGACCTCGACCGGCCGCGACCGACCGGTCGGTCGCGGTCGGTCGGCAATTTGCGGAGCCCTGCCTACCGATTAATTGTTCTGGAAAAACTCGCGCGCATAGAATACGATATAATAAATAATACGAAATAAAAAAATATGTTTGACAAATAACAAAAAAAAAATCAGGAATTAGGTTTCCGCAACTGCGTATTTGTCTTTTTCTGTATATTATACAAAATAAAACTGGTATAATAATATTTTTCCATATAATGGTTTTCCAATTTTGCCACAGAACGAGCGATTTTACAAACCTTACACACCACCGCGCACTGCAGTCTTCTTTTTGTTATGGACTATAGCTGTATGGGTGGGATTTAAGACAAAGTTTGTGGATAGTCGGCCTCGTATTCATAAAGCCCCCTACCCCTACCTGTTTGTTGCGATGAATCGATCGTAAAATGGTGTCTTTCTTTACTTTCAGCTGCAACCTCTGACGGAGTTGATTTGCGGACAAAGTACTGCTAGACACCAGTCTTCCGATATGTCGTTCATCATGTTTAGTAAGTAGTCTGGGTCTTCCACAACGTTTCTTCTGTCCATATCCTTGGGGATTTTGGCAATAGTGAAAGATACAGTACACTGAACGGTTCAATTGACTAGCAATGTTCCGAAGTGAGAGACCATTCTTCTTGAGGACGTCTATCTGAGCTTGTTCAGCGAGAGTGAGGTGAGGACCTCTTGGCA
>JAQGAV010002262.1:0-16467 GCA_034691345.1 Phasmarhabditis papillosa
AAATTGGGTTTGCAGGAGTGTTGCAATATTTTGTCTGAGTAAGGCAGAGCGAAAGCAAGTTTGCAATCTGCTGATATCCCGCGCGTAGAATGCCAGCAGGCGCAGTTTTAAAAATGACGAAATACGCAGCCTACACGGCCTTATTACTTTTGAATCGGACTATAAGATAGTTATTGGTTTCTAACTATAATCTCAATGAAAAACTAGGTTTCCAGCGCAGTAACATCGGGAGGAGCGGTATTATATAAAACGAATTGGAATTCGGTTGGGGAGTGGTTGCATCAAAAGCAAATTCATTCTAATCTAATACCGCTGCTATCCCAGGATTACTGCCCTGGAAACCTAGCTATTGATAAGGACTATAGCTTAAAAAGCTTAAAATCAAAGCAGCAACTCAGTTAATAAGACATATGTGAATTATTGGAAGAGTTTCCACATTGGATGTAGGTTAGATTCATAAAATAAGTTATTTGAATCGAATATGATTAGATTTGGCTCTGGGACTCTACAATTCTCGTTATTCTTATTCACAACGCTTGGTTTTGTTTGTCGCCTTCTGCAGCTCCGGGCGCTGCTGAGTTCTCATCAGCAACAAAAAGCTCGAATGAATAAGAATAAATTGAGTTTGGACACAACTTTAGCCTAGATTCACTATAGAATACCACTGTTTCTGCGCATTCAGCCAATTTGTGCTGACTTAGACTGAACTAGGAGCAAAAAGTTTGCACAGAAGGGACTTTTAGGATGAAGGTTCGGGTTATAAATGCTGAATATTGAATATTTGAACCCATTGAGTTGAGTCCTAGGAAGAAACTTTTATCTTTTCTAGTAAATACCTAAAAATGTGGGTTGCCCAGATTTAGGGGCATTCGGCTTTCTTTACACAATATTGGCTCAATTTGTTAGATTGAACTAATTTTATTTATTTTCTCTAGAAATGCGCTATGTTTTCAATGCATTAACCAGAATAAAGAAATGTTAGATATAGAGGTTATGTTTATACAAGTATTTTAACAAGGAAGTTGTTAAGAATGGAGAAGAAGTATTTCATGAAACATAAGCAGGGCATTCGAAAGTCGCTGTTATTTATTATCTGATCCCTCAAAGCAGAATGTTTGAATCAATAGCTATGGTTTCACCACAGTATCCTTCAGCGCTTGTTAGATTCGAATAAATAAAAAATCGGTGAAACTACATTCATTTTAATCCACCGCCTCTCTTTAGGATATTGCCCTAAAAACGCAGCTCTTGATACAGACTATATAACTGTGTTATCTACTCAGGTTGACCAGATACCAGCAATAACATCCGATACCAGCAATTTACGACTGGGTACGAGCGATTACGACTGCTTATCAGCAAACTGTGGTACAATCTTGCGGCTCAATTCCTGGATTAGATCACAAAGGAATTTATGTTTATTTATATATCATTGGAAAGGCCATAGCTCGGTTTTCATAGGAAAGCATATATAATCTGCGGGACTGAGAATTTTTCTAATGATTCGGTTGAAGCTCTGCAGAGAAAAAGAAGCTTTAATTCTAAAATGGGAACATAGTCCTTTAATCCCATTGTCTCCGTTGGCGAGCCGTGTATAATAATTTAATGATTTGTCTATTTTCTTAATAAAATATCGAAATTACTAGTTTCACACCCTTGAGAAGACAATTTTAATGAGTGAAATATGTCTAGCATAATTCTATTCTTATTCATTAAGAAGAAATAACTGAAGCGCGATAAACTCAAAACAGAATTAATATTACAATGTTATTTTGTTACTAAAAGTGAATTCAGGCGTTTTTACTGGGAAATGGAAGTGTTTCGACTAGAGGCTTTTGTAAATTATTAATAAAAATCAGCCACCCGTAAGAAAACTCAGTTGGGGTGGAAAGGTCGAGCTCGACAACGGAAAAACAGAGAATGTTTGGTAGAATGATTGTTGAACAATAAAAGGTTAAATGGTCGAAGTTGTCTTTAGTTATAGTCTGCAACAAGAGATATACCTCAGAGCAGTAACCTTGGGAGATGCGGTGTTAGACGAAAATGAATGAGCTTTAATAAGGGCAGATACTTAAAATTTCTATTTTCTTAATATAATAACATCGCTAGTCCCCAGGATACTACGCAAGGACCATGGACCTTGCTAGAAAACAGTATATATTGTCTATCTCAAGACCTAGGGTTCCAGCGCTGAATCACAAGCGGGGTGCCGTTTTATAAAAAATGAATATACTTTCGGATAAAACACACCACGTCGACCGATTTTACATTAATTTAATAACACTGCGCCCCGCTCGTGATACCGCGCTGGAAACCTAGCTTTTGAGGTGGACTATATATATATATTAGTTCCTTGATGTATACTCATCTTGCAAGTAAATATATTAGCAGAAGAAGTTTCATGTCTAAAGTAGCAATGTTGCCTGAGGCTAAAAACGAACTAGGAGGGATTTGCCGCATGAAAAATCACTAGGAATTAGAAATATGAAATATGGACGCGAAGAAAACTGAGGTTAGAAGGGAAATATTAATTAGTCACCTTGAATGACTATAAGTTATTTTGAATGTTTCCTTTAATTTGTTGCAAGAACCATTTTACCAGGCAAGTAAGTAGCGGTCAAATCTCATGTTGTTTAAAGGTCTATTTATTATAAGGCGAGCGCACAATTATATCGGCTACTTGTACATTTTCTTTCGATTTTCGCGCTCCTTCTAAATTCTACAGTACACCTCTGCAAACGATTCATCCGTCGTCTATATATATAGATGAATGGAAACAGGTTTATTCGAAGATGAAAGGAAAGGAGTATTTTACGCCGCTGACCCTCATTAAGTATTGTGACAGACCTAGTAGGATAGTGTAATTGTAGTATGTTTATGATTCTTGAATAGTTTTGATTTTTAATTAATCGTTCTTAAAATGTTTTATGTTTCGTTTTTCAATTCAACCAATATGAATTATTGTTTTAATGTCTTTGTAAGTTTGCTTTTTCTTTAGTGTTTTTATCAAATTTGGCGTCCAATCGAGCTTCGAAGATACGTCGACCTTCAGATGTCTTTATTATTTCTTTCTTATGTTTTATGTTTCGTGCGTTGTATTGCTTATTAAATTTTCACCAACTTCACATGTATAGATGTATTCTACTGCTTGCAATTGAGCTTTTTTCTATTCAACAAATATGAATTATTGTTATAATGTCTTTATAAGCTTGCTTTCTCTTTTTGTAAACCTTAACAAAATTTAAAAAAAAGTTTGCAATTCGTGTATCCTCGGTCGGGCCCATCCCATCTGGCGGGTTAACACGTGCCTTAAAGCTTATAATAGTCACTGCGCCCCATATAATGGTTCTGACCTCATATATATATAGTTCAGTCCATAAAAAAATCACTTTCTTTCCCAAATAGTTTCTAACATCTCTTACCTCAGTTTCAGTTGGATGTTTTTCGGCAATTTCGTTCAAATATTCTCTCAGTTCTTCTTCAACATGAACTAGCGAAAGATCAGTTTGTGCTGTTGAGGATGATGTACCACACCTGAAATTAAAATACTTATTTACATTAATAGATGATTAGAAAATAATCATTTTTATCTTCAATCACTTGGTAAACACAATGGCTGCTAATTTCCAAGGTCGGGCCGGGGCTGAACTTTGGGAAACGGTCCAGCCGGCCCTTTTCCAGTCGTGGAAAATACTACTTGGAAGGAACTATAGCTGGGCTCAACATTTCACCTAAAATTGGTAATGAATCTATTCAAGTTTGAAAAATATTTGAACTCATGAATCTTTAAAATTACTGTTTTATATATCAAAGTGGCATTTCAACAGATTCTACCATTTTCTTATGATATATAGTCGGCGGCAAACGATATGCGAGTTAAAGGTCTGAGTGCTCAATATAAAACGCGATAAATAGTTATGTTCACTAATATAAATTAATTTTTTCAGAAACATAAGTTAGATTTGTTGTTGTACATTCTATAATTGACTGGTCCATGTTTTCGCGCTCCAATAAAACTTGCAATTCGTACCGTATACCCTTGCCTTGGCCGCAGACTATATCTCAATTGTAGAAATATTAGTATGACTCAGTTATATAAAAAGAACATTATGTAAATTGAGGCAGTCTAAATAATATGTGGCTGGTTCCTTTTGGCTTTGAATGTTATAGTGTAATTTTGTAAAGTAAGACCTTATTCTATTAACTAATGCAGGCATGCCGAGTAACCATGTTAACCCGAAAAACCAACAAAGTAATGAAAGAAACTTATTTTAAGAACTCTGAAAAAGGATAAAATGGCTATAAAGTAAAAGTTCTTAGCAGGTTCGTCAAGGAAATTATTTAAAGATTGCAGCAAGGTCTAGGTTTCCACCGCAGTAGAATTAGAACAAGGCACGAATATAGTAGGATATATAGGGCTAACTAGAAATAGTCAAGTGTTTTTAGTCATTATTTTACTGGAAAGTAGCTGATCAAGAAAGGATTTGCTACCGGATCCGGATTCTGATTTTTTTGGATTTTGGGGTACTCTAGTCTGAAGTTAGCTAAGTTTCCAGCTTAAGAAGAGCCATGTTATAAAAAATGAATGAAAATTAGGTGGATTAGAAGTCGATTCTTCAAAAGTACACTCATTTTAATTTAACACCGCTTCTCTCCTGGATACCGCGCTGGAAAACTCTCTTCATACATGCTATATAAATTTCCAGTTAACGAACGTAGGTAAACATACTTGGACACCGCATTCCCCTAGTTAGAGGTTGTATAGTCTGTTTCAAAACCTAGACTTCATTGCGCCGTAATCGCACGATGCGCAGTAGTGTAAAATTTGCCTTCCAAAGTTCTCTCGCCTGAAGAGAGGGAAGGCATATTCCCGCGAATTTTAAAGCAAATTTTGCAACATCGCGCATCGTCTTAGGCCGGCGCAATGTAGTCCAGTTTTTGAAACGGACTATAAAACAATTCGTTTATTGACTTTAAAGAGAATAAACTGATGAGGTTACCGCTCCTTTTCACATAAATAGAATGTAAAGACTCAAACGAGCACTTTGCAACTTCGAACTATATTCAGAAACGTGACATCTAAAACCTTGTTGGTCGAGGTTTCTTTAGAAATGAATAGGCCCCAATTCATTTCCGCAAAATTTGATTATCTCGATGAAACGAAATTGTAAACGAGAAATTCTTCTATGTTTTTCAAAAGTTTGACCAGACATTTTTCACTAATCGTCTTTTTTATATACAAAAACAACGAAGTATAAACAAAAAGCAAAGAAAAAACTACTATTTTTCTGGGAATCTTTGCTGTGACGAAATGTATACTAGCACGCAAGACTGGAATTCCTTATAGTTAGACTTTGAGATTTAATCAGACCAAATGTTAGCCAGAAAAGTATAAAACGAGATCATAAATTATTAAATTACAAAGTTACTTAGAGAATGTTTTATGCATTAATAGAGTACACAAACGGTTTTAAGAATTTGGTTTCCATCGCAGTGTCACTTATAAAATCGTTGGATTGTAAGCCTCTTTGATGGATTGGGAGCTATTGATACGGATTATACAAAAACGTTAGGTTTTGTTGTGTAACATTTTTATTACCAGCTTCATCATCTACCAAAACACCATTTTAGACATGAGAAACAACTTGTTATTAAGGGGCATTGGCGTTATAGTGAACGGCCAAACGATATGCAATTTAAAGGTAGAGGCGGTCAATTTACAGCGGGCAAATTAGTTATATTCAATAATATAAGTCAATTGTTACAGAAAAATACGTTAGATATTGTGTTGTACATTGCTGATTGACCAGTTCGTGTTTTCGTGCGTCATTGCTTGACCGCGCTCCCATAGTATTTGCAGTTCTTACCGTATACCCTTGCATAAGCCTTAGCCGCCAACTATACGTATTTATTAAAGGTACCTAGACACGGGTTTTTCATGTTTATTTCAGATGATAGGGCTAATTTGTCTGATTCTAAATATATAAGTAAGTTTATATCGGGAATCCCTTGTTTTCGAGAAAAGTTAACGCAAAGGGGCAATTTTGGGTATTTCTTATCGCAATACGAGCATTTGCGACTACGTTACGACTGCACGGTGTTTACAAATGATGACAAATCAATGTTTTTGGCCATAACTTCCTTCAAAATGAATATTTTTGCCTCATTTATTAATGAAAAATGTGCTAAACTTAAGGGTCCGTTTAATGAAATTAAAATAATGATCATTTTTTCAAGGACCTGGAAGATATGAGTGAAAAACTATTTTCTCCGCTAACTTTTTGGGCAATAAAGGATTTTTTCAAAATTATTATAGATTCCATTCCGTCAAATACTTCTAAGCTATAATCAATTTTAGATATAGCAAAAATGTTAAATTTTGATGATTTTACTCCAAACAAACCATTTTTGAGATTGTATTACCCTATTGGCGGAAACCCATGTCTAGGTACCTTTAAATATATGTTTCTGCATATATAATTTAACTAAATCATACTGTTCAATAGAATCCATATGAAACTGAAAATAAGCATCAATTGTAGATTCGACAAGCAGCAGGGCATGTTTGAATGTCCCTCTGAAAGACTATGCTGGAAGGAAGTAGCATATCCTATGATGTTATGGAACACAATAACCAACCAGCAACAAATCATATTATTACTACTTTCACTAATAGTTACTGTATTTATATAGGAATCAATAAACGACAAATATAAGCAGAAATTGAGCATTAAACTGTGAACGGTTGGATTTGCAATGGTAATTAATTAAACTGCAATCGTTCTTCAGCCTAAAAACTTTATAACGGATTACGAAATTTAATTTCCGAAAATTCAAATCTGGGCGATTATTTTGTTTGTTGCAGGCAATAAGCCATATACTACTTACAAGCAGTGTTGGGTAGTCTATGACTATGACAATGGAAATGACTTCAAAAGTGCGTAGCAATTGGGCAACAGTCAACGTTTATGAACAGGTGTCAAGGTTCATAAACACTCAACGTCAAGGTGTTCGTATACACGACGTCACCGTCAACGTCACCGTTGAAGCCATGTTTATGAACACAACACCAACGTCGACGTCAACGTCATTTCTGACGTTGGGCTATACAAATGAAAAATTCACAATCATTTGAACTGTGAACTTTTCGACTTCATCTCTGCAGTGAAGTCACACAAAAAAACTTTTTTTTTAAATTTTTTTTTTCAGAATGATAAATACTATTTTTTAAACATATTTCATATAATATTTTATTTTAAACTTTAATATTTTTAATATCAAGGTTAAACATATTTCAAACATAAAAAAACATATTATTTTTTGATATTTGATAATAAACGTATACAAAGCGTTATGCCAAACAACGTTGCAAGGCAAGAATAATGCTAAAACATTTCATTCATAATTTTATTTAAAAATTTATTGAGCAAATATTGTGAGAAGTTTCCCCGGGACGGATTTTGTTATTATAACGGTTGTTATTTTGTTAATTAATTCTTTACTATTTTATACCATTCGAAAGAGCTTGCGAAAAACTATGGGCTTGAGTTTGAGAATTGTTGCCCACGCAGGCTAAAAACTAAGTTTTAAAAAAGGGTGCTGTCCTTTGATCCTACACGGCTCGCAAACGGCTCAGTGAGATCAAAGGACTGTGTCCCTTTTTAAAATTTAAACGTAATTTTTCTCAGAAACTACTGAACTAATTTTCCCAAAAGACTCAGTTCCCTAGAACAGACTACGAGCTATGTAATGGTAACAAAATAAACATAAGTTGACTGCCAAATAAATCCAGGAATCGTGCACCAATTTTTCGCTATCCAATTATGCTGTGCATCGTTGCGTTAGGGCGCGGCGAGCCGTGCCCAATGCGGCCGTTGGGAGCCGTGATCACAACTAGCGGAATGCTAAAAATTATTAAACCCCGCTATTTTAAACTCTGTTTTTTTTTAAGTATTAAACTCAATTAAACCATGGTTAATGTAACCATTTATTCATCGTCTCATCAATTAAATTAATAAGATTGTATTAGAGTTCCAATTGATTCATGTTTTTAATTTCGATGCCTAGTATTATTTGTAAAAGTCAATAGGAATGCTTTGCAGGTGTGATCGCAGCTTTCCATTCCTTCTCGGATTGATGCAACCTTCCACATCACATTCGGATGGATATCGTAGAGTTCGTTCAAGTACCCAACCCCGGGCTCTCACCTGTTTACAAGCTGTTCCACCCAAGCCAGATGTGAATGCAGGAGCTGTGCGGAAACCGCAAGCTTCTACATGTCAAGATCCACCACCTCCGCCAGAAAAGCCATTCAAGATGGTTTCCTATTTTGTCAATGGAAAGAAAGTCACTGAGAAAAGAGTTAATGGTATAATGCCAAGCTTTTGCAAAGAGGTAGTTTTCGTTTTTACTCTTATTGAATTCTTTACATATATTTTATAGGCACTCGAGAAGAATGTACGTGATGATCATTTGAAAGATCCGAGAGGCGAAAAGCGGATTAACCATCTTGATCTACCTACTCCCATGTTTGTGGTTAGTTCCTTGGTTCGGTAGTACAAATCTCTATAATAACTCCAGGTTGATGAACATTCTTGCGCTGAGCCATTTGTCGGCGAGGTCTCGGTTTTTAATCTGAACGATAATGCTGATAATAGGTTTTTGGAGAATATGGCTCGGTTCGTTTTATTGTGTATGCCTTACTGTATGCAAGTTCTTCAGGAAGACCGGTCTCATGAGTTTCTGTGAAGTGTTGTTACACCCTCAAACAAAGAAGCATCTTGGTATGGCAATGATAATATTTAAGACCCGTACTGGTATGTTTAATTCAAACTAGATACTGTATTTTATAATTCTGTTTCTTTAGTAGCTGATAATTTTGTCAAGCAAAATAACGGAAAATCCGTGTTCGGCAAGTCGATATCTTGTGTGAGGGACCCGTTCTGTAAGTTACTATTATGTTGTTTTCATACATTTTCATAATTTAGTTGCTCGTCTAGCTGCACAATATCTGAAACTGTCATCCTCTATTTTACCACTCCCTGAACACTTACGATTGATTAAGGGATATCGTTTAATGGAATTACGTTCCGAATATACCTCTCTATCAGAAGTGCTCGATGAAGGTATGATTGTGAATTGTTGATTATTTATAATCATATCACTTAATTGGCCCAGATCCCATAAATACATTGAGGAAATTTTTGCAAGCAACATGATTTAGGTATTCCTGCGCATGACCATTCTATGGAGTTGGATACATCCACAGAAGGAGCGGTAGAGCACAATACAATCGACATTAATGATACGCTTGCAGAGAACGACAACATTACTTCAAAGTAAGCGTTTGCAGATTTAACAAATACTTATAAACCTGCTTCGTATGAACTTTTTGATACTATTAATGCAAAATACTAAGTTTAAAATTTTTGTTTATTCTTGGAAGACGGTTCATCACCTGAGAAGGTTCCTTTTTATTGAATTATTTTAGTATGGTGGCTTCTCGAGTACTTCCAATGCAATATTTAGCCACTGCGGAGGTCACAGCATCACCATCATTCCGTGAGTTACTCTTCGTTAATCCTGTGAAATGACGTATGCTTAATGCAATTTTATGTTTGTTAACTGCATGCGGCTTTTAGTCCGTCCCCCTCTGGTTAACAATGATGCCACATCTCCAATTGTGAAAGAGCCCAAGCAGGAGACTCGAGGACGTCACCAGAAAACAGTTCGGAGTGCATCGATAGCATGTCCCAGGACCCTACGTTCGGATGGACCGAAGATTTTCACATTGTCCAATCCTGCATATACTGGTGTGTTTTCTGTCACGTAATCATCGTAAACCTATTGTTTCAAAATTTTGGCCATTATGTGAATTTGTCCGTTCGTTAACATTCATGTCGATGCTAGCTTTGTTTTTCTTCTCACCGTAATTATCCGCAAATAGAATGCTCTTTTGAATTTGCATATTTCTTTAAATTCGTATTTTCAAGGCTCGTATTCAATACCTCCTCCACCCTACAGCGCTGTTGATCCAGCTTATGAAACCCCTCGGCCACATCTTTCATCTTATGTCGATTCAGGTATATCGTATTTTCAGAGCATACATTTTTTTATAATCAGGACCGTTAAAACCATTTCCACATTATGGGAAACCTTGTCGCTCGCCTCACAACAAGAGGTCTCGGAGTAAGCGGTCTCCAGCTAAGCGAGAATTCAGACAAAAATCAGGGTCGCCTCATAGGTCGCACCATGAACGATCTCGTCGTAGGCACAGGTTTGATGAACGTGTCGGGTTTTGCTGAAATATATTTTAGGAAGAGCTCTTACTGTAGTAGTGGTTCGGATTCGCTTCAAAGTGGAGAATTCACTAAAATCGAAGAAATCACTCAAGAAATTGTAAAATATAGTGATGATCGGAAGGAAATTATCAAGAAAGAAAAAAAGACCGTTACCAAAGTTAGGCGGCGTAAATCCCGATGGGAATCAAAGGTATATTCTTTTTCTGACTTTCATTACTGTTTTCATTCTCAGACTGCCGACAACCAAGAAGGCAGCTCTGAAACTAGTTCTCCGAGGTAGGTTATGGTGGCGGATGTATCTAAATTATAGTTTAAGAAAGAAAAAGGAAAAAACAGGCCATTCCTGGGAAACTGACTCTTCTGAATCTGAATGTGGACGAGAGCCACGTAAGGGAGATTTTAAAAAGGAGAGAGCCACTCGAGAGCTTACTGTTTGTTTCTTTATTTGCTGTCATTAGTACAATACTGTTTTAGAAGAATAACGTTTTGCCTGGATTCGAAACTAGTAACAGTACAGTTTTACGCGAAGACAGTACAAGAACTAATCATGAAGTTGCTTTCCCTTGCTCGGCTGCTGTGGTATGTAGTTCACTTACGAAATTCATTTGTTTTCTTTGAGATCTCGGTTATCCCTGAGTTTGACCCTACTCGACCACCCCCCTTGTTTCCAAATCCAGAGGTTTCTGCTGAAGTATCATCCAGTAAAGAGGTATTCTTCCCCAATAATGTGTGCTGAACTATTTGCTTAACAGGCTAACTATTGTGAACACAGTCCTCCCCGAGTATCAATTGACTCCAGGTTACACGATCTTTTTGGCAATTCACGTATAGCTGATGATAATGCTCCTCACAACGAAAGGTTGATTATACATACATATTTGGCTAAACTACTCAGCTTTTAGCAGAGTGGATGATCCTGTTATTATTGTGACAAATGACGATGATACTGTCGCTGAAGATATGGACGTCGATATCGATTCTACGCCCGATCTTTTACATGATTCTGCTGGCGATGATGTTTTAATGGAATCAGAACGGATTTGCAGGGTAAATATTGTTTTTATGAAAATAAAATCCAATTTCAGGTGGAATTCGTTGATCAAGCGTCACTATTGATACTAATAAATCTAAAACAGCAATTGTGTGACATTCTTTATAAGGATGTGTATAAAACCATTGAGACTGACGTTTTCGGGACTTTGGAAAGTGGCTGGTCGGATCGAATCCAGAAAATTGAAAGAGAGAAGATGGAACAAGCGAAGGAATCACTGCGATCTGCTGCAGTTATACTTGAACAGTCTCCACAGAAAGTGGCATTAGTGTCTCCCTTAAACATATCGCCGGTAAAATGAAATTATGTTAACTTCATCTTTGTTTTTTTAGGGATCGTTCAGCGATAATGGTCAAGTTCATGCTTTCAGCATACCAAAAATCAGCTCCTTGCAGGTAAATTCTTGTATTCTAAATTCATCAATTGTTTTGAATAATACAGAAGTGTCCCAATCCGACAGCAAGCCTCTCTGAAGTTACTGAGTCTTCTGACAATAATTCAGCCAGTTCTGACGAATCGACAGTCAAGTCGGATGATGAGTCTTCGTCTAGTGAGGATAGCAAGCCAGCCAAAACTGACAGGTTTCTTCGTAAATCGGTCAATTTCGTACGATTTGTTTAGGATTCCTATCGATCATTCTAGTCAATCCACCTTACGCACAGCATACCGGAAGCGTAGGCTCTTATCGTCAAGATCAGCCTCCAGTAGGTACAGTACTGGTACGGAAAATGGTAACTTTTTATATATATTTTTGACATGGATTACTTTTTTCAGACGATTCTACATTTGACAGGAGCGTCTCAGAATGGCGAAAAATCTCTACCACTGTTAACGTACCTGTTCCCTTAGCTACAATTGATGAAGATAAACTACCACCTGCGTCTGAACTTTTGCTTCGGGAAGACTACCATACTCATTTCTCCGAGCACTGCTATGCAAATTTTAATAAGCCTGAATGTTCTGTAAGTTTTGGTCCCTACGAATTAATGTGAATAACATCTTCCATTATTGTAGACAACCGTCGGCACTAAACCTAATGATTTGGCGGTTAAATCAACTATTCCGGTCAACAAGTTGCAAGATTCCAAGAATGCAGCTCATGTTGGTCGCAGGTTTGTGCCAAATTTAATGATTTGAATAAGGATAGTATATTTAGTGCGTCGGTCCAAAGGCTGAATGATACCAAGAATGCATCTCCAGTATCTCGCAGGTTCGTCAAACTGTTCTCTATCAGTTATTGGAGGTGTTTTAGGTATAGGACTGTGCCCAAGATTGCTGCTCGGACTATCACATTTTCGCAACGTTCTATTGACGAGGAAAGACGAATACTTTATGATTGGGGGGTACGTTTGTTTGTTGTTCAAATGATAGGGCAGTTGAAAAATTTCTTTTTTCGAAAGGGGTTTGAAAGTTTATTAAAACATTAGCCTTGATACAAATTTAGGGTATGTTTGACGAAGAAGATCAAAACTTCTTGCGTAGTGCGTTGACGGATGCCCAAAATAACTCAGAAGCCTTTGGAGGAAGGCATATTGAATTTCAAAGTTATGGATACACGAATGTGCCAAAACAGTTGGTGAGTACGAATATCCGAATTTGTTAGACCAACTAGTATAGGGTGTGCCAATAACCAGTACCAACAAACGAGGGGAAATACATTATGAAGATCCCGAGTTAGACGGTCTGGCACCTATACGCGAAGGATGTGCTCGAGCAATGGGTTATATAAAGATGACAGTGAAACAGAAAAGAAGCCTTGTTCGTCGCCCGGAAACATTCAAAGATCGCACTGAATTAAGTGAACGTGTGAGTTTTTCATCCAGTTTGTAAACCTAGTAGGTTTCGGGTCACCGATATTTTCTTCTATTTGTGTTTGCCTTTCGAGCGTAATTTTGATCATCTCCTTTATGCACATATTATATTAAACTCATCGAATGTCTCGCTTTAACGTCTTTTCCAAGAACATATTTAAAGGATGAGACCGCTGCGAGGCAACAAGTTCGAGCTAATAAGGATGCTCGTAATCTTCACCGGCGACTTCTCAATTCGATAGGCGATTCCAATGCTGATTTTTTCAAAGTAAATCAGCTAAAGGTTGGTTTTCTTTTAAGTTTGACCCAAAGATGTTTGCAAATGACTATATGTTTTTCAACTATAATTTTAGTATCGAAGGAAGGTTATTAAATTTGCTCGTTCTCGAATTCACGGGTGGGGGCTCTATGCCTTGGAACCTATTGCCCCTGATGATATGATTATTGAGTATGTCGGTCAGAAGGTGAGTTGTGGATGAATTCATATAACTCAACTCATTGTTTAGGTTCGGTCTCATGTTGCTGAAGTACGTGAAAAGGCCTATGAACGGCGTGGGATTGGTAGCAGCTACCTGTTTCGTTTGGACGAACATATGGTAGTAGCGAGGTAGTGATTAAAGTTCTATGTTTCATTTTACAGGTTATTGACGCAACTAAAGCAGGAAATTTTGCAAGGTTCATAAACCACTCCTGTCAACCAAATTGTTATGCGAAGATTGTCACGGTTGAAGGTGATAAGCGCATAGTTATTTATAGCAAGTGTTTAATTAACAAGGTATTTGGGTATATTCTTTTAGTAATGTTTCATTGTTTCAGGGAGATGAAATCACATACGATTATAAATTTCCGATTGAAGATGAAAAAATTGACTGCCTCTGTAACGCTCCTAATTGTAGAGGGACACTCAATTAGAATTGTAATTTTCTTATTTTTTCTGTATATCCTGTTTTGTAACACTAGAAGTGATGCGAACAACATTCCTATGATTATATCACTGTCGTTACTGGTTTTTGTTGTTCAATATGTTTGTCTCTTCTATCGCCTATTCATTTGACTTTCATGTATTTTTAAAATCTTGCGTTCTTAAAATTTGTTCGTTTGTATTTTGTGTTCTCATATTTGTATGGGTAATTCTATAAACGTTTCACCTCTGCCGCGCTCGTGTTTGGTGATGAGAGTCGAAATGTATGTTGTGTCTCACTTCTCATATTTATTCCTTTGGATCGGTAAAATATTCCTAGCGAAAGGTCTAGTTTATCATGTTAGTGGCTAGAATCGGAATTCAATTTCGATTCTTGCATGGGACACGCTCGTCTTTAAGAGGTTTCAAACAAGGTGATTTTTTTTCATCAGCTGTTGTATTAATTAAGATACCTAGGACGAGGCACTGGAGACGCGGGGAAGTCTTCTCTTTTCAATAATGAGAGAAGGTGGAAAGATGATGATGCTTTTATGGCTCTTGGAAACACGGACGAGCTCTCTTCGCTTTTGGGGTATGATGTTCACGTAAAGCACAGTTGGAGAACCGGAAATTTTCAAGAAAAAGCCAACTGGAGAACGGGAGCTAAAAACAAACTTTGCTAACTTTTACTGGCGAATAGCCTAATTGGAAAATTATGATATAAAGGAAATCATTTACCTCTTTGAGACCTTAGAGAAGTAAATTTCCATTATTTTACGAAGATTTTTCGAAATAATTTAAACTTAGCCGTTCACTTGTAGTAATAAGCTGGCTGCAGTTTAATAACGTTATTAACTAATTAGATAGCACTCCAATATGTACAATTGTTGTTCTACTCTAGCTAGCGTGTGCCAGTAGTTCAGTAAGTTAAATACAGACCGATATGTTCGAATGAATGTTTTTCGCAGAAATTTATTAAATAGTACAAAAATAGCATTATTAAACCATCCTTTGAAGTGCTCATCTGATAGCTTACATTTATCTATACTTTGTTTATCCTAGACTATCCTCTAGATAATGTTTTCGTTAAATGTAATACAAAACAAACATTTAGGATTAGGATTAGTGTTAACGATTATTCGATTATAGTTTATGTTTTGAAAATGTTTATTCGAAGATATCAACCCGGTTTTCCAGTTGTACTTTCCAATCTAAATTAGTAGTGGTGAATCTAACATGATTTGAATTTAGTTATGCTGGTAATAGTTCATCTTTTTAACTGTTTTTTATTAATTAATTTTAGCGTCTGTGGTGAGAAAGCCTCCTCGGATGGTTTATCAGACGTTAATGAAGTTCTTACGAGACTGCAATGCTGCCTTCAAGATGTTGGGGCTCATTTAGCCACCCCACCAGAATCTACTGATAAAAAACGAGGTTTCTGTTTCTCCTACACGGACCGTGTTTAACACGGTTTAGGTTTTGTATATTTTAATCCTATCTTTATCGATTATTTATAAAATCGCATCTGCATTTATCACGGGTCAATTGTCATTTATAGAGATTTTTCAGGGTTAACCAGTATTGATTTTCAAATGGTTGATTGGATAAATTCAGAAGTTGATCGTTTTGGGGATCAGTTACCACCAATTCGGCAGTTTATTTTATCAGTTAGCATTAAGTCGTAATTTAAATTTTGCTCTTTTTAGGGTGGTGGTGAAACAGCTGCAACAATACAGTATGCCAGGGCGGTTTGCCGTCGTACAGAAAGAAGTATTGTTCCACTCATTCGAGACGAACAAGTTGATCCTCAGGCACTCAAGTTTCTTAACAGAATGAGTGATCTACTTTTTGTTCTCGGGCGATATTCCTGTATGAAGAATCAAAAAGAGGAACTCACGTATCTCCGCCCAAATGAGTTCATTTCTCAAAAGTGGCAGCGCAAAAAGCTATAATGTGCATCGTAAACTCGTGTATTTCATATATTTCTGTAGAATAAATGTAGTTTCCAGTTGTCTTCTATTTTTACTTTGTTCTAAAACGTGTTGCAGTATTTTTCGTGCATTGCCTTATTATTTTCTATATGTCCTTTTTAAGATGGAAGAATCAGTTAGATATGATCGTCAGCTGCGTCTTTGGGGAGAGGAAGGTCAGAGTTCCATTAGGGACTCCTCGGTGTGTGTGCTGGGTTCCTCAGCCTTAGGTTTGATTCTTGTGTTAACCTGTTTAATTACCAGTTACAGCTACTGAGATTTTGAAAAATCTTGTTCTTGCTGGAATCGGATCATTTTGCATATTCGATGATGCCAACGTGGAATTGCCAGACCTAGGGCAAAATTTTTTTTTAAGTGAATGTGACTTAGGACGACCACGCGCCGAAGTTGTCGTGGATTACTTGAAGGCTAG
>JAQGAV010002263.1:0-16465 GCA_034691345.1 Phasmarhabditis papillosa
CATAAGCTGGAGGTCGATGGTTCGAATTTCCCCGGAAGAAAGAATTCTTGCAAATTTGTTCTGATTCGCCGCCTCCACTCCCTGGGTGCTGTGCTATGAAGTCCCAATTCTTATGGTTCACCCGTCCAATTTATTCGCTCCGAACGTTGTGATCTCGTGTTTCGTAAAATGAATAAACAAAACTTTTTTTAGTCTTTCGAGCCAACAATTTTCAAGGCAGCCCGGCCATAATTTCTGGTAGGCACTAGATTAAATATGATTCAATGAACTTGAAGAACTCCACATCCCGTATTTTTATTGGGATCCCCGTTATACATAAAGTATAATCTGTATGAGAAGCTAGTTTTCCAGCGCAGTGTCCTAGGGCGCAGCCATGTTATTTAAAAATGAATGAAATTCGGTGGATTACGAGCTTTTCTTTGAAACTACATGGATTTCTGTATAACACTGCCTCTCCTCAGGATGCTTCACAGAAAACTAGCTCGATCGCCTACGGGCATTCATTTTTAGGTTCCGAACCGACTGCTTAGTTCTACAGAACCCATTAGACCTTTACTTTAGTTTTTTGATATTCAAGTTCTTTATGTTCACCAACCTTGGGTCCTTCACAATGAAATAGGGAGTCAAATAGCATGTCGAATAGTACGGGATCCCTAATAAGCTCGACGGGTGGCGGTCTAGGCATGATAAACTGATCGTAGATAAGAGACACATCAGCTGGATTAAGCTCGCCTTTACCCATCATCGAGAGCATTGCTTGTGATATAGAAAGAGGAATCTAAAAGTAGGGATTGAAGGACTGCTTCCTTTTTTGGACAGTCGGAGCTTTTTCAACAAAATGTTCAGTACCAGGGCTCGCCGCGTCCTAAGGTTAGTGGACAGAGCAAATTCAAATAACCAGATAAGATTCTAAAAGGAGAACAGTCCTTTAATTTGTTTGATGGTCTTGGCGGAACAAGACCAACGTTTTTGTTAGAACTGTGGCAAAGTATATCAGTCAGAAAGTATATTATTTCAAAAATAATCTTTTCCGAATGTTAGAAAATGCCCAGTTCCGTAACAACTGAAGATCTTTGGCTAAATTCGAACTTTGCTAAAAGTAGCGAGTTGTTTTTTCCGGTCTAATCATACCTGCTCATCGGGAGTTTGTAGCAGTCCTAGTCGGATTGTAACTGCTTCATATTCCTTATCCTCCAGGGATTCTCTAAGCTCTTCTGAGATTTGCACGCATGCAACAGACGCTCTACCGCGAAGTTTAGTGGACAAATGCTAAATCAGACACTACAGTACCGGCAACTACCGGCAACTTACTCGCAGAATTGACTGCGTATATAGGTAGGTGTGTTCTGCCTGACAAACAACGCGAATCTGTAACATCTTTGGTATATAAATGGTACGTTCTAAGGGGCTAAGGAGTAAAATTACTTGCTTAAGCTTTCTCTCTTATTTTACTAATATAGTCAGCGTCGAGAGTATAATGGAGTGTCACTTGCGTATTTTAGGATTTTTAAACCAGCACCTGCAGGCAAATTGCTTGCAAAGTACAATATTGAACGGAGAGTAGGTGGCAAATGCTGGCGCGGTGCTCGCAAAAGGGGCTCAGACGAGCGTTGAATTCTTTACACTCCATCATTACTCTTGGCGCTGACTATACCAGAGAGTAGACCTAGCTCCTATTTCATGCTTGACTGAACACCCCATGACAACTCCCTACATCTCGAATACTCTATTCATTTTTATCTAATTCGCCCAGATCAGGGCTATGCAGATCTCTAACATTGGCTATTCACTCCAGGACTTGGATCTTCAAAAGTATCGCCGGAGGCAGATCCGCATAGCCCATCCCCAGATAGCTACATACCACACTATGCTCGGCGGACTAATCGCTTGCAGCTGCTAAAGGTCTAAAACATTAGAATTAGAGCACAGATTTGCTCTAATTGCTCTAATAAGTTTGCAGTTCATACCGTAACCCCTTGAAAGCGATTAGTCCACCGACTATACTCAGGTTTCGCTAACTCATTGATTTGCATTCTAAACCTACCAACTCCTGGACGGCCTTTTCGTATCCTTCAGTGCGACATCCATTCCGTTGTTCTTTCAGCACATTATCTAAGGCAGAGAGGAGAACTCCACAATAAATATCATGCTAAATGAAAAGTTGTTCTTTCAATTAACAGTTATTATATAACTAAATAACCTGAAGTGGCTAATTACGCCTCAGCCGCACTGAGTTTACGGTATTTATAGTCTATTTCTAGACCTAGTCATACTCGAAGGCGCAGGGCCTACTCGATGTTACATTTTAAAAGGTTCTAAACTGCCCAGTTTCAATTTTTTGAAGGGAATTCAACCTATAGTGCCCGGAACAGCATGAATACCGTATGCACAAGCTGATTTACTGCTCACCAGCATCAACAGAGCTGGTTACCGGCCCGGCCAGAAATTTTGAAACCCATGCCGGGCCGGCCGGATAATCACCTCTAGGCGCACATAGAGCTGGTTATCGGCGCGGCCCGGCCCGGCCGGTTAACCACCTCTGAGTACCAGTGATCATCCTTGATATGAGATGGTTCCAGAGCTCTGCTATTAGCGCGCGAAGCTTTGGTGGCTGATTTTAATTCGCCTTCCAATTATCAAATTCCCCTTTCTCACCTGTTGTCCTGCTGTATTAACTCTAATTTCATTCTGGAATCCTGCATCCGCTATCAGTTTCATTGTGAAGTTAAGCATAAGACATTGTGGATACGCCTCCATAAGCTCATACAGGAACTGACGCCACCGCCTGAAAGATAAATAGTGTCATTTGCCAGTCAAACGCCCGCTGGCTGCCAGAGAGCGGGCCCGCCCAATCCTGGTTCTTTCGGTTTGGGATTCGTCTCACGGAATACTAACATATTAATTCCCAGGTACCAATTCCGACATGGGAATGTAAATTTACGGTTCCGGTCAGTACCGGTCCCAGAACAGTTTTTAAACAAAATGGTACTTTTTGATGGTTGCTCTGATTTTATTGCTTGAATACTTAAGTATCTAATATAATTTCGCTAACTAAAGGACTATGTTCTTAACTACAGTAACCCACTTGTGCTGTATGAGACTTGGCAGCCAATCTATTCCTATACCACCGTCATTGAATATTCTAGCCGCATAGTCTGGGTTAAAGTGCTTGACCACCATCGACGACAGTGTCTCCTCCACCCGGGATATGGCTTCTAAAGACAATATTGCTGAACGTCACGGCACATTTGATGAAAACAGCTTTTTTCATCCGAAACCACGAAACACGATTGTTCCTCATTTTTAATCCACTTTTATAGTATGTATCAAGAGATAGGATTCAACCGCAGTATTCTGGAGAGAGGCGATGTTATATAAAAAAGGATTGAAGTCTTAATGAAAAAGCTACGAATCTACATTCATGTTTATATAACACCGCTTCTCCTCCCGAATAGTGCCCTAGAAACCTAGCTCTTGAACCAGACTATAGATAGAAAAACTGATATCACTTCACTGCTTGGCTTTTAGTTTAATAATTCAGCACTCCAGTTATAGTTGTATATAATTGTAAGAGTAATAATGGACTGATATAACAGAATTGTATCGAAAGATGCTATAAAGATCTCCCCCAAAAAAAAGCAAGGGACACTCTATTATCATATTGGCTTTTACGTAAACTTGTTTTCCGTTCCAGATGAGCCTACCTTCTCTTCCATAGAACTTTTCTCTGACTCCATTTATCCCGCTACCGCCTTCCTCTGCTTGATTAGCATCCTTCTTATCATCCTTGGTGGTCTTGGGAGCTGTTTTCTTCTGTCTGCCCCGCCCTCTTTTTACTGGCTTTACGGGGCTTATGGAGGCCTCGCCAAGCGACTCCATCCACTCACACATCACGTTCACCATCTGCATAGTAATAGTATCTTTCTAGGTATCCGATAACGATGGAATAAATATTCATTTTGCTAGCATTGCCTCGCATTCAAATAGCATTGTTTTTATCTGCGTACTACAAGTGAGCCGGTATTTGCGGATATCAAATGTATCTACCAACTAGTCTATAGTAAGCGCATATACATAGCGATCTTTATTCTTCAGGTTTGAAGTTAAAATATTTCTACACGTAGATTGTGATCTATTCGTACTTACCGCTGGTATGGCTATATAGTTTTCGGTCAGTTGTTCTACTGCCGCTTCGAGTTTGTTTCCATTCTTCAAGTAAACCTCCAGAGCATCGTCAACGTTGCTGTCGAAAAGAGCGTCAGGTCCTAAGTATAAGTTCATTTCATTCGCAAAGTTGCTGAGCCCTATTTGGAAAGATGTACCATGTTTTCGGTATACGCATTTAAAAACACTTCAGCGGAGAGTCTGATATAATAGTTTAGTTGTGAATTATGCGAGAAAAGTGGACTGATCTCAGATATTAGAAGCCTTAAAGTTAAAATTGCACAGTAACTATCCATATTTGAGAAGTTACTTGTAACTGCTAATTTTCAAAAATTATGTATCTCTTGGGCTCACTTTTTAGTATGGATACAGCCACATCCGGGCTCATTTCATTTCCATCTGCCTGTGCCATTGCAGCTAAACTACTTTCATGAGTTACTCCGTGAACAATAAAATACATATAGTTGTTACGTTTGAAACACACTTCGAACGAGAAAATAAAACAAATTAAAAGTAGTATAATTTATTAGACAAACATTTTCAAACAAATCATTAATGAGACCTAGAGAAAATCTTTCATGAAAGAAATAACAAAAAACATGATTCTCGCTCATGAACGATTATGAATTAAACAAACTGTAATAAAAATAGACATACATTATCTCACAAAACTCCGGGTTTTCTTCCTGGCCAAGCCTCCTTGGCGTACTTCTTCTTATGGGGTTCATCATCTTCAGAAATTACTGGATTTGGACCTGAAGAAACAATAGTAATAACTAAAAAATTGATAAATCATACCTATCAAATGTGAGTGTGGTCCAGGTTTAGGCAATGTTCTGCTGTAGAGTTCGAGATCAGGAGCTGCATTCAGAGAAATACCCAGTGATGAAGACGAAGGGGCGGTAAATGAAAAATCACGACCAGGTCGAACAACCTACAACAAGAAAATTATAAGACAAAATTAGGAGTGCATCAACAAGACTGGCAGATGCATCAAACGAAATAAATTTCAATGTCCAGGGGTAACATGCAGGTCGTAGCATGAATACCAAACTATTTGCATATTCGTTCAATTAACTTTACTTTTTGACTCTACACATACAGTCTTATCTAATTCAATCTTCATGATGTCATTTTTATTCAAACTCCTTACCTTTCTAGCAGGCTCTCCCGATGACCTCTTGTCGCCTGATGGTCGTTTATTCGGATTATTGGATATAATTGCAGTTGTTATCATGTTTCTAAACCTGCCAACAGTAGGATCAACATCTTCTAAAAATAAGCAATTATATTATTTATGCACAATTCGAACAAACCTGGATTGATGATGTCCTCTTCTTCTATAAATGCCACATTTCCTCGTGTTCTCTTTTTTCTCCTAGCTTCATCGTCGGAAATCGGTAATTGCGGAATTCGACGGTTGAGAGCTGTGTTATATTCCGTCAGGTTCTAAAAGAAAAAAAAGTTAAATACAGCAAGTTAAATACAATGGTCTTGTCAGATATGTCCATCTTGGACTAGTAAGTTGAATTTTCACACAATTTGAAACAAACACAAACTAAATGAAAATACTGCGACGTATTCCTGAATCATGCAAAAAGAAATATTTTGCATAGGTTAAGTACGTAATAATTACACTAGCGCAATACTAAGATTCAAATGAATCAATCGCATGAATTGTCATGATCACAGAACAACCAAGTTGCACGCCTTTCAGAATATCGAACCTCTAACTCTTGCTCCACCGGTTGCTTTGGACCATCGTCCTCATCTGCATCTCCTTTGGAGGAATCTAATCTTGTCCGTAAAGTGTACCTATAACATAAATTACAAATATTGAAGTAGAAGAATGTAAACCTTCTTGTTGATGCTCCAAACTGTATAGGTGTGCCAACTTCAACGAACACCAATTTTAGCGGCTCTAGTCGTACCTTTCCCAAATATGTGCCGTGACCTATTTAGGAATGTATTTGTTGGAAACAAAATCCTACTTACTGCTGCCCATATCAACTAATGCGTATCTGTTGAGAATACTATGATAGAGAAGAAGGGCGTGAACACGAGAACAAGAAGCGTGTTCAACGGCAAAATCAACCTTAACACGAGATGATATAACTTGTTGATAAAAGAGGAAACATACCATCTTTGGATTTCTACCAAAGTAATAAGCTTTCTTCTCATCAATCATGAGCTTCTGAAACAAATAACATAATTTTATCCGCAAGAAACTGTTGAAATTAGCAGAGTTATATCGGTAATTGATGAGTGAGCAAATAATCAAATATTATTACCTGAATCAGCTGATCCTGTTTCGTAACATCAAGATGAGATCCACTTGGTGGCTTCGTTGCCCAATCGGGAACGGGGAATTTCGATTTTTCATCGACAACGGCATCACCCATTGTTCCGTTTGAAGAACTTTCTTCAACGGGCCCCGTCATTCTTCTGTAAAATAGATTGTATAAAAGTACGACAGAAAATAAAGAGAATATATAAGATAATTGCTTAAACACAGAAAGATTGCAACTTTATTTTAAATCGACAATCCCGTAAAAGTCAATCGGGATAAAATAATGTTGGCGTCTGTCTAAATTCTAGCACTCTTTTGGAGAAAAATCACCAACACCAACTATTTATAAATTTAAATTCATTGAGTGGTTCCAAAACTAAATTTATTTTATTTTAATTTTTGAATATGTGAAAAGTAGGTTAAATTATTGTTAGGGAGACGCATGTAGTGCCGAGGTACCACACGCTGTAAGCCTCCATAAGCTGACCTCTAATTTCCTTAGTAAATACGAGACGATGGAAGGATTCCTGTTAAGTTTGACTGGAGTTGGTATTCAGTACAATAGTTTTTTTTTTGAAGGAATAGGCTGCGCTCATAAGCATTTTTCATTGCGGTGTTTGAAGTTGCGATCAATTAACTGGGTTCATGACTGCAAAACTTGAGGGTTTTTGTACTTCCTTTACTGCTTTTTAATCCACTTTGAAGATCCTAGATTTTAAAAATAACGGTTAAGTCATTCCTCTAGACATTCAGGGATGATCATGTCCTGGACTTTAGGAAGATGATGCTGTTTGCATGTAAAACACAAATAAACATTTATTATCCAGTTCTATAAAATAGGAGATCATCGGGCGAGTTTTTGAATAAATCATATAAATCAAGACTAAGTGAGACCGGGGAATCTGACATGGGGAATATTTGGCACATTTACTAATATATAATATATACAAAGCTACTTGACCAGAAATTATTTTTACTTTTGTGAAACGGCTATCAAAATAAAACTATAGTTCGCTTCAAAAGCGTGGGTTTCCACACGGAACCATAAATGTATTGGAATTCTAACTCTGAAATGAGCTAATAATACAACATTCTAATTTAGAAACTAATCAGAAAGTTAAAGAAAAGTGACAATTTAGTTCAGTTGTTCAGTAGAAGTGAAGATTGCCAGTGTACCGTTTACTTTCCGAAAGGAAGGAATCCTTTGACAGTCTCAAAGGCTCCAGTGGCAAAGGTCTTGGCCTTCTCGACCTGTTCAGTAAGGCCTAATTGCCCGATTATACTGTCGTCTTCAGCGTTCATGGCGGCTGCGATCTCCTAAAACGAAAGTTACAGTATACGATTTGATAGAAACTGTAATAGGTTTAGATTCACCTACTCCACAGAAAACTGTAGAGTAGATTCATCACTCTTTCACTGTACTGTGTACTGTGATAACTGAAGTGATATCGTGAATAAATCACTGATCAACTTTCTAAGATCAACGTTTTTTGAAGATCAATTTGACCAGATTCTAGTTGTTTTATTCCAGAAACCGGCAAAACTTTTTCGTGCCGACGTGACAGGGCTGCTTACGAGCCAGCCCAGGCCTACCGTACCGCCCGTCTTCAGAAATGGGCCAGGGGCCGGCTCGCAGGTTTGGGCAGTCGCATGCCACTACTTAACCCTTGTATCCCCTTAATTTACGTACCTCCGGTGTCTTTCTAGCGCCTCCAATGCGACCTTCGGTAAAGTCCATGGCGGGTCCTTCCTCCTTCTTCTTGATTGCGTATTTACTCCGGATTCCTTCTCTCATCTTTTCCCTTTCCTGTTCCATCTTGCGATGTTTCTCCTTTCTTCGCTCCTCCTGCTCTAGTCGAGCCGCCACTACCTACAAGAAGCTAAATACACTAACTTCAGGGCGTCCGGAATGGCTGGGCGAAACTCGGGCTGGGCCGGACCGACTCTTGTGCAGCCCTGTATCCGGGCTAAGAGCCGACATTTTAGGAAGGAGTATGAATAAATTCCCAAAAGTATCATGACTGAGTCAGGTCCATGTCAGAACTTCTTGTCCTAGCCTGGGCCGGATCATTTCTATTCAATGCCTTATTGGCTGGGTGTTGTGATATCTCCAGGTTTCAAAAGAACACCAGGCTAGAAAATTGGCTCTTTCTAAACAGACTACCCCTTTTAGCAGTGTGGTTCCTCCCAAAATGTCTTACACTATTATTGTTATAACTGGCAACCAACCCCGGGGATACCCCTGAGTCAGGGTACTTATTTCCGGACTGCACCCGCACTTTTAGAGGCGTTTGAATAACCGTCCAAGTAGCGATGCCCCGCTTCCGTCCGTCAATTGTCAGTTGCCATGGATTTGTCAAAAGAGCGCGTTTACTGATATTTTGGCAATCACGAGGACGGCATTATTAGGTGCAATGAAGTACATGAAAAACCATAACAACCGCGGAAATGCATTCTAAACTGCCGCATCCAAACGGGATGATAACGACAGATTGAGAGATTCAGACAGTTGACAAAAACCGTGGGATAATAATTTACACCGCATACGTTTTGGGGTACTGTAGCACTGTGATTTCAATATCGGGCTTGTGAACAGGAGGAAATTGGCGCTGGGTTTCTGTTGTTCGTTTCAGCAACATGTTGTCTCGGTTAACCCAGGACGGGTAGCAGATTCGTTTGGATCTGGTTAGTTTTACATATTGCACAAGATTTCCAGACTTGGGTTTACCTCTGGGTCCTCTCCGGTTTCGGTCTTTTCGGCTCCGTCGTCTCCACTGCCTCCTCCGAAGGCTCCGGTAACCTCGTTCAGCTGGTTACCAACCATCTGTTTCATCAAGAAGCCGGCCATGATTGCAAAGGCTCTGGAATAGGCAGCTTGAGGGAAGCAAATTAATCAAAACTCTTGAGTAAGATAACGAAACTGAGGATGAAACGACTAAATACAGCAATTGCTAAGAATTATATTGAAGAATGGAATTAAATGTTAATTACTTGATTTAAGCTGAAGGATTGATCCAGGATCAATTCTGACTAATACCCGAGATAGTTGGTCCAGGTTTAGGCCCGGCTATATCTCTAAAAAAACCCGTAAACTTCAGACTATGGCTAAAAAGCCAGCATCGGTAACAAACTGTACCACTGCAGGTGGCTCTATCAGCACGAAAAGAAACGTAAATTTGGACCAAATGATCGCTGTATCGGCGACAATCATTATTCTAATGCAATAAAAGCAAACTCTTATCTATTCTACAATTTTAAAGAATGTAATAGTGCCGCTGGTGTGAGAGAGAGGACTGCCTGATCGATGTGCTTGCCCAAAACAATTAGTTAAAAATACCCCCCAAATGGGAGTTAGCGCACTTGCAAAAACAAGTTTTCGCACGTCCTCAATTGATCCGCCTCGTGAAATCGAGCAACTTCAAAGGATACTGAGAGTTTTAGCCAAATAGTTAGGGGCCGGCCGGATGTTCCTCCTACAGATAATTCACAGAAGATAGATTGGCGGTATTGTTAAATATGTGACCAACATTTCAAGACATTTCAGCCTCGGTGTGCTGAACAGTTCCTTGACTTGGTAAACAACATTCAGCTGATAAATAGGTGTTGACTTTACCGGACTGTTACGGAAGTACTTAGCCACTTTCATCATAGACTTCACAAGTTTTGTTAGATTTCACTTTAAAAGGTAGAAATAACAAGTTGCTATCGTTTGAATCAAGCTAAGTGTTCGCCGACGGAAGGTTGTTTCAGAGTGGAAAATCTAAAGTGAAGCAGAAAGCTGTTGGAGTGTATTGACTAAGGTCTTGTGTTTGAGTTTTGCGAATAATAGAAAAAAGGGAAAAAGAGGCTTGCCGAGGGGGCCGCCCATGTTTGCGGCTGGACGTGTATGAATCGATGAATAGACGCTTCAAGCTGCACCACGACTATCGGCTAGGCCAGACAAAATACAACTCGTTTTGCACGAAATCTAATAAAAATAAGGATATAATGATGTAATATATGATTTAATATATCCAAGGGATATCCGAGCAAAGCATCATTGAAGCTAAACCATAAATAAATGATGGAAGCTGAATTACTGATGCAAATCCAAGCAATTAGCGAAACACCTGCAAAAGAAATGTAAAATTGAAGGTGGCGAATTCATAAGCCAACTTAGTCAACCCAGAAAGAGATATATTAATACTTAAATCATAACATTAAGGTATAGTAATCCATGCATAGGTTCTACCATCTTAAACCTAATCATGATAACGTATTAAGGTTGCTTTGAACTGAGAATACTCTACAGTTGTGATGTTTTTTTCCAAGAACTGTCGTATCGGAGCAGAGGTTACCTGACAGTGAGCAAAAAGAGTATGCTGATAGTGCCATTTTCGCAAACATCATTACGATAGCAGCTGACTGCTTCTCAACGAATACTAGCAATGCTTTTAACTGTACTCCAAGACACGAGAATACGATATAGTATTTCAATAATCGATAGAAGAACAATTCAATGTTTCAATTCTAAATCTCGCCAGCCTCGTTCACTGACACTATTTCACTTGACCATCTGTGTACTGCGGCGACCAAAAATACAAGTTTGCATTTTTACCTCGCCGATCCGATATATTAAAATTCTACTAAAGTACTTTCCACTTTTTTGTTTTCTTTAGTTAACCTTTTTATATTTGTGTAGGTAATAAGTGCTATATTATGCAAATGACCCAGTTATTACGATCGTGTTCGTTCGTCACTTTGTCTCGGTCTTGTATTGAAAAACAAGACGGTTTTTTGTCGAGCAACATTTTCATGATGCTATTATTTGACTAATATATGTTAATAGTCATTGTTTGTCTGTTCCATGAAGTTGCTCAATTTCCTTTGTGTCTCATTTAGCCCATATATTTCTTACTATTATACTTACTAGTGTAATTTCTAGATCCAGTGGAAGGTAGAATGGCGGAGGAAACTGAAATTGTAACCGCTCCTGACAATAGAAACAGGTAAGCATTTTAATATGCAATTCATCATATGCTTTATTTTTAGAATAGAAATTCATCCGTCAGCAATGGTTTGTAAGGATGCTGTACTAGAGGGAGAAATCACTATCGGACCCGGTACAGTAGTTCAGCCGTTAACAGTTATCCGAGCAGTCAGTGGGCCTATCATTATTGGAAGCAGAAATAACTTCGAAGGAAGCTGCACATTGGAAAATATGTAGGTTAACCTGTTGTGCACTATTTGTTATATCATCACTGTTTCAGATCAGAAGACAAAGGACACATCATGGTAATTGGAGACGAAAACACTTTTGAAACCAAATCAGGTAATATAGTGTGATTTCGAAAGTTGTGATTAATTATTTTAGTCTGCCGTGCACGTGCAGTAGGTAATAATAATGTCATTCAAATGGCTGGTTCCGTTGGTCCTTCGGTAATTGTTTGTGAGTGAATTTTATGAGCCTTCTTTCTACCTGGTGTTTAGCAAATGGATGTACAGTTGGTGTACGATGTGAAGTGATGCAGCCCGAAACACTTCCTGAGAAAACTGTGTTTTTTGGTGAGAAGAATGACCGCCGTATCGCTCATGATACGCCTCCAGTAAGTTTTGATTTTCATAAATTCCAAAATTCTTAGTTATCGTCGAAGATTTTATGATTGATTTACAGTTTTCCCCTATTTACACTTTTTCAGCCAACCGCTCCGGTTCTGGAGCTGCTTAGTCGACAGTTGCCATCCTACCATCACATGATTCGATAAATCTTTATCAACTTTTTAATGTAAATAAATTGTAACAATGAACTCAACAATGCAATACAAAAAATAACAACAAAACAATTGGTGAAACATCACTCTTCCATTTCTTCAACTGCATCAGTGGTGGTTTCTGACTGCGTTTGCTTCTTTTCAGCTCTGTTCTTCTTGAGGGCTTTAACTTTTCTGTAAATATTAGGTAACACGTGATATACCAGAATGACGTACCGTGTTTGAATAGCATCTGTGTTTTGCTTTCCAACATGAACACGAGCTAACTGAGTGCCAAACACATCCTCAGACATGTTCTTTCTACGTTTAGCCTAAAAACAAAAATGTACGCATTTACGAAAACAGGAATACCATAAGAGCCTTTGGCTTCTTGCAGGCCGCCTTGAAGAGACCATCAGTAGCTAACTTCTTACGTCCGACCACAAAGTCGATCGATGGACCCATCTCTTCCAGTTCGACTCGAGGAGTGTTTGTCGCAGACTTCTTCATAACAACCCTAAAAATGTTTATTACATTCGTAGAGTACAATTAATTTGCCTGTAGACTCTCAAGTAAAGATTATTCTCCTTAACAGACAACGATACGACACATTCCAGACCTTGTAGGCGAATCTGAAACTTTGAAACTCTATGTATTGCAGATATTGACCTACTTTATCGACCACAGGACCTCGAAGCCAATCAACCATTAGATTTCCAACTCGTTTCATAGTTTCATCCGATTCAAATTCGGGGCCTTCTAGCAATATACAAGGCTTTGAGCCAAGCGTCAACTTTGGCACCTACAATACGTTTATGAAACTTTGAACAATGCACCGCATACTTCAAAGTCCTTTGCCGATTTGAAGTTTACCACCTGCAACTCAATCATGTCCAACGTTTGGCCGTCATGAAGACGTCCGAATATTAAACTGTTGGGGTGCTTCTTTGAATTAGAACCTAACAAGCAAAAATTAGTAAAATATATAAAGAACTAAATATACCAAATAAGAAAAGAGAAGTATCAAACTTGTGTGAAAATCGTTCCAGAGGAGTTTCATCTTCAAATGGATGGAACGGATTACGCCTAAGACAAAAACAAATAAGTAAAGAGAAAAAAAAACCAACCTCTTCATCTGCTGTGCGAGGGGCTTTTTTAAATTATAAAGATCAAGTAGAGCATCTGTGACCACTTGGGATGTTTTACCACCCTTGACGATGAGAGCCTTCTTGTCATTCTCTACAGTTTTAGGAGCACGATCATCCAGAATACGCTTTCCGCGCTTAGTCTTCACTCTGTCGACTCGAACCATTCTAAAAAATTTTATTAGGCGAAGTGATGAATAACTGCTACTAAAGCTAGCCATATTAATCAAAAAATTAAATAGGAACGGCAAATAACCACGTATTAAAAGGAAGAGGAGAAGACAAGCAATTATTTATTATGAATAATTGTCACAAAAAACTAAATCTAGCTTTCGAGTAGCTTAGCGATCGAACTTGGCAGGGAAGCGACCTTCTTCGACCAGTTCATCCCACTTCTCAACCCAGAATCCAGGGCAGAAATCCTATAAAGTTGTTCCAAACTACATATGATGCATACTAGTTACCTTGTAAACGTTCTGGAAGAACTTGCATGGCTGGTAATCAGCGCCCATTAACTCATTGCAACGATGGAAATCAACGTAGTAAGCAAAACACTGACGCTGCTTGCGAACCTATAACAAAAACAGACGTTTCAACAATGTGTTAAAGAAAACAGCCCAAACAAAACAAAACATACTTTTTTCATTAACCAAAGTCAGATGCAGGGCAGCATCATCAAAAGTCCAGAGTAAAATTACCTGAGGGAAACGGGCGTCGTAGGGTGCAGCCCAAATGAGTTCCTTCTTCATTTTCTCATTAATGTCCTTGTTGAACCAATCAGGGGAATCAGGGTGACGGAGGGCAGATGAGAATTTCTCCTGTAAATCATAATAATTAAAGATGCAAACCTATTTACCTGGTAGGCCTGCAGACGCTCCCAAGTAGTCAGAGGAACTTCTACTTTCGATGCCATTTCTGAAATGAATAATTATATGCGTTCAATAAAATCAGCAAATGTTATAAGTCCACTAATACAGGAAGAGCATGTTTACAAGATAAACAAACGAAACACGAAATCTGCAGTACTTGAAATGAACGCCAACTATTCCTGGCGTAACTTAGGATAAATTACTCCATACGAACAAGCTGTTTTATATAGCTGTAAAAGGGGTCATTCACGGTGCATAAAATAGTCTTTTTAACTTTTAGCTTTATAATAGTTACACTTGACTAAACAAATTATTGATAAAATTCACGTTCGCTTGCAAGAAACGCCTATTGCTGATCTCAGAACGATTTGGGTACACTTGCCCGCGAAAAGTTTTAGCGACGGCGATTTTCGATACGTAAATGAACGGATTTTGCGGATTTTAGGCTCAAAACATTATGCCTAAATTGGCCACTTTTGAATCCACGAGGATTAATTATGTGCGATTAGTTTGATATATAGCAGCTAGAGCCTCGAATGGGGAGTACACGGTCAATGGCTGATTTTGCGCATTTAATGTCCCACAGCGGGTCGTTTTCATTCTCGTCCACCTGCAAATTTGGTTGAAAAGTAGACAGAGATTAAAATAGGGTCCCGAAACGAAATAATTTTCTGTTAAAACAGTTTTTCCCAGAGCTGTTAATCTGGCCTGGCTTTTAAAGGTTGAAATTTTTTGATCAGGCCAGGCCAGCCCAGATTAACAGCTCTGGTTTTTCCCTTATTTATGATCTTATTGTCTAATTTTTTCACTATAAAATGCATCTAGTGCCAAGTGCCGTCGGTGAAAAAAATAATACTGAAGAAAATATATCATGTAAATCTTGCAACCCCAAAAATATGCCATAGTGAGTAAAAATACGCTCGTTGATGTTTGCAGACTGCCAGATTGGTCCATTCTGCCCGCTGTGGTCGAAACGTTCCTTATTTTGCATTTATTAAAGCCTTCAACACCGTGGAGGCATGAGGATGCACCTGATGATATGCATTTTCTTAAATTTTCCATTTTCTCTATTCTTAAATCTCTCTGCATTTTTCCCCGTGGGGGTGATAGTTAAAGAGGTCCGGGTATTTAACTATCGCCCCCCTTTTGGCGGATTCTAGTTGTATAAATATTGCCACCCCCGAAGACCTGCAAATCTGCACGAACCTCTTTATTGTCTCGTGTTTTACTTATTGCTTATTCTGTTGTTTGTTGTTCACTTTAGTGTCTATCACACTATATTAAATTCCATAAAGAAAAGTAAATCAGCAGCGACGGTGGCGAATCATCAAATTGTGAGTTTCAAAGACCTATAAACAGCCGCCACCGAGTATCAAATCCAGTGTGGCTTGTTTAGAAATTCAATGAAATGTATTTTCGCTGTGCAGTCGCAACTTATCTCACTGTAAAGTTTTCCTGCTTTGCACGGTTGAATTAGTTTATGTTTGGGCAATTTGAAATTGCCGCTGTTTATGTGCTCTTCTTGATGCAATTTGGGAAACTATTTATGAATATCAGAAAACCATTTCAAAGTAATACGCTAAGACATTTTAGTAAACTGATGCCAACACTGGAATAAACTATTTACATTATATCAATTGGCTTCAATAAGTTTGCCCCACAAAAACTATTTTTTCAACGGCCGACTCTTTCCAGCTCATTAGCCGAAATGAATAGTCACTCTCGGAACACATCCAACCGGACTACAGTTTACAGGCTCTGCACCAGTTCTTTCTAACTCGATAACCGAGGGTGTAACTACGACTAAGGATTGATAAATATGGATTATCGATCCCAAAACTCTACGACTAACTGTAATAAATACACACACCTATGAGCAAACCGATTTGTTGAATATTCAGTAGTAAGTGGGCGGAGTTTGTAAACAAAGGGTAGAAGTGATATGGAAGGTTTCAATTTCAAGTCCAAGTGTAAGTGAAAGAACTATGGCTTTATGAGATTATTTGCAAACAATTTAACACCATATTTGAATAAACTTTATTTATATTTATATTCGACTAAATGTAATAAATATTACAACTATAATAGATTTAAACTAATAATCTACATAAGAATTCTGTGTTTTCTTTGTTGGATGTTTTAGCCATCTGAATCTGAAATAAATTAGATTAACTAGTGTCTAGGCAACCAATTCTTATTGAACCCTAATTTATTTTAGTTACTATATTATTTTAGTTAGTTAGTGACATTCAAGTTGTTACAGGCTAA
>JAQGAV010002264.1:0-16462 GCA_034691345.1 Phasmarhabditis papillosa
TTTTCGTTTATTTTTACCCTGTAGTGAAGTGCTGAATTTCCCAGACTAGCGTGGTACAAACAAACAGTTGCCATTTTGTAGACGCATGCTTAGAAACAACATGGAATGTCACTAACGACATACAAATTTTCAATTCTTCAACAAGAATCTAAAACAGAGCGTTAAATTGTTATTGAAAACGCCAGACCTGGTAGAAAAATCTTCTATTTCGGCTGTCTAGGGAACTCTTACTCGCATTGTTGACGTTATTAGAAAGCTGAATAGATAATTTCATTTTGTGTTCGGTGGTCTACAGCGAACCAATGAGTCATTGCTCAATCATCACTGCTCAAATATTGGTTGAGCAATGGCTCTGTGGCTCGTTCAATTTTCCAGAAACGCATCAAATACAACACATTTTTGTACATTTCTTACTTCTATTGATACAGGGCTATTTTATTTTAGTTTTTCAAAATGAACATTTTTATTTTACAGTGGGACAACAGTAGTTTAGAACGTAATGTAGAACGGATTCGCTGCAGTAGAAGTAGGCTGTAAACATTATAGCCCAGATTTATTCTTGTTAAACACTTACCTTAATGATTATTCCAAGTGTCGCCATATCAATAGTAAGACAGATAACAACAATTGTTATTCCAGAAACAAAGTCCAGCCAGAAGCCTATATTTCTACCACACTGAGTATTAGCGTATATTAGCGTAAACTGAGAAGGAACGTAATATAGATCGCAGCCGGCTAAAATACCATTGAATTAGCTCCGCTTCTTTCAGACTTCGAGTTACCGCCTACCTACAATCAGGTCTCTGCACGATCGGTCGCGACCGGTAGTAAATAAGGGCGGGAAATTCAAACATGTACTTTTTATAAAGTAGTCTAAATTTTTCGACGGGCCTATCCCGACCAGGGATGTCCGGAATTCCCGTTTCCGATTTCCGGTTTCTGGAAATTTTTTAAACATTCCGCTTTCCGGTTTCCGGAAATATTTTTTTGTCATTCCGGAGATCCCTGATCCCGACCGCCCACGACCGACCTCGACCGACCGTTCGGTGGCGGTCGGTCGGCACTTCTGCCCAAATCGGTCGCGACCGGTGGGCATTTTGCGGAACCCTGCCTACAAGGATTAAGGCTGCGAAAACGAATTCAAAATTATCTTACGTTTTACTTGTAAACTTTAAGTCCTTTTTGAAAATTTTTTTTTAACAATCGTTCAGGACTAATGTCCTAGATAGTTGGAAAACATCAATTGTGAGATTAACGTGATGGTCGTCAACCCCCTCCCCCTCCACTGGCGTGAGGAGGAGCAGAGAGCTACATGTTATATCAAAGCTTTATCGTTATTTTGCCTGGATTGGTTGAAACTTTCAAAAAAGACTTTAACTTTCAAACGGGACTTAAACCTTACAAGTGTTACGTTTTCATATTCATATACTCCACTCCGTTCATGGCTGATTATTCTTTAAAAATTATGCAATTTTTACATTCAATTTTAGGGTTCAATTGAAAGTTGTCAGTTATTTTTGGTGTTTAGGCTAGGCAATAAGAGATTCGGTTATTGTTATAACTTTAAGTTTTTTTTTCAATTGGAAATCTACCGAAACCGCAGGATATATACACTTACGTGCGAAAAAGACAATAGTACAAGCTGCGCCCAGCGTCCAAATAATGACTAGTATGGGAACAATCCTGGATCTCTCGAACAGATATCTGAATTAACTTAGAAGTAAGACAACGCTAATTACAGGGCTGGGAAAAGACCGGCCGGGCTGGCCCGTTTCTCAAAATTTCTACCCTGGCCCGGCCCGGCCCGTACCGGTTTCCCAAAAAGTCGGCCCCCACCCTGGCCGGCCATAGTCTATTTCACAATTTTTAACGGATATTCTTCAAAAAAGTTAGTTTTCAGTGCTATTTTCCGGCATTAACAATAAATTGTGCAACATTCTTTGCTATTGATGTTTTTGGATACTATTTATCAAAATATTCATCAATACTTTCCAATTTTTTGGCCCGGGACCGGACCGACCCGTGAAATTCTCAGCTCTGGTTAAATAGAAGATTAAATGTTGAACAATAACACTACAGCTTGCCCAATATATTATGAATACATCGTTAAACCTACTCGTATTTCTGTGGATATTTTATAGCAACGAAACGGTTGATACTGAACATTAGATTTGTAAAAAGAGCCGCACACCATACAAATTCGGCAATTTGGCCAAGTTTCCTTCCAAAATAACTGATACCAAGAGAATCGGAATTTCTGTAATATTTGTAGATGCTGGGAAACGGCAAACGTCATGTTATTTACATAAAACTTGGGAATTTCTCCAGTGGAAAGACGAACTTGTCTCTTAATTGAAGAATTTTTGAGTTTGGATGTTTTTTTTTATAACTACAACTTACATGTATGTTGTGGGTGAAATCCACGCTGAAAATATTAACAGAGAAACTGTATCAGCCATCATTCTATTGACATTTAGATAACCAAAAGTATTCTTCAGAACTTTTATTTTGAAGAGAAGAAACGAGGCCACGAGATTCACAAGGATGCCGAACAGTCCAACCTAATAAAGTAATTGTTGTCATTGTTTTAGCTTCTGTTTTGAAAATGGCAAATCATTTAAGTCTCATGAAGTTTGTTCGATTTGACAGTGTTCCACATTTGAATAGAATGTTAGAACAGAGTGACTTACCCCACAAATTACATAGGAAATCAAGTTTCGGTCGAGTTCGCCAGTCAGCGTCATCCAGTGTTAGTTTGCTTTGAAGGAAGTTTTGTATTAATATTAGTATTCAGTTAAATTATCTTCATTTTTTTGTTTACAACAAATGGTGATATAAGTGACAATTTTGAGAAAAACATGACAACAATTTTACAAACACATAGTTAGGACACGATGATTTCACTGAAAACCTCCTGGCTAGACTATAGTGTCGGTTCATATAAAAATGTTACGGAAAACATTGGAGAAGAACATTTTGGTTTAAGATTGTGTTTCTTATATGCACTATGTTCACTCTAAATTAAAGGCACGGTACACACAAAATTTACAACTCAATTTTATGGTTTAAATCGACAGAGCTCCGGCCACGGAACCCTGCGGCAGATTGCAAAACTCTTAAAATCCACGGATTTTTGAAAAATTAAAAAAATTTCTACCGTTTTCTTAGCGCGATAAATAAGCCGAATTTGCAGTGTAAATATGCTTTTGATTGTGTTTTGGTCCTCACGGGGCTACAGTAACCCAAATTGGGTGCACCAAAACTGAATATCTTGTACAATCCTTAATTGTTCTTCAATTTTTTAATAACTTTTATATTTGTGAATAAGTTTTCGGGAGGAATATCATCAAAAAATAAAAAAAATAACGAATTTTTGAGTGTACCGTGCCTTTAAAAGGTTAATCAATATAAAATCAGTTTAACCATTACAAGTAAGTCAAATAATATTCACTTAATTATGCATAATTCCAAAAATTTTATCGAAAACTTTATCGTAGTCTGTGAATAACTGGCATGCGACACGGTTTTTCATATAACTTCAGAAAAGAAAGAGAATTTTCTGTTTATTAAGAAGTTTCAAGGAAGTATATGTTTTGATTTCACCAAAGAAAATTATATCAAATGTTTTAAAACACCTGTAAGACTTCTCGAGTACTCTAGGTAACTGTTTTGCCCTCTAACTGAAATGATGGAAGCGGTGCAAAGACAGTTTCCCTAACAATATGTAAGAATTTATCATATGAAGTTAGACTGGATGCTTTGAAACTTCAACAATTATGGCTGAGAAGATTAGCAAAGGATCTCTGCTTCATACAGAAATGTATATATGAACACTATAATACCCCAGGTTTTGAATTTCATTTTAGGGCGGCTCGATTTCGGGAAAACAGACTAGTCCTAACCAAATGTATAATTGATGGTAAACTTCAAAATTGCTTAGATTATAGGTGTACTGAAATCTGGAACATATTACCTAATGAAATAATTGCAGAAAATTTGCCACATAAATTTAAGAACAGATTGGAAAATGGATTGGTAGAAATAAAGTTTCATTAACATTTTATCCCCAATTAGAAAATAATATAATCTCAACTCTCTTTTCTTCTAAAATAGACTTTTCTCTAGAAAACTAGAGTTTTTCGCTATACATTTCGTGTATACATTTGTATATGTATTTTTATGTATTTATCATTTCTCGTTCGAATTCATTCTAATTCGAATAATTAAGATATTTGTTTTTCAATTGGAGGTCTGTTATGGCTGAAACAACGCTTTAACGATCAAAAAAGTGAACTATCAACAAAAGTGATACAAATGATCCATCGTTCGAACAATAAATATTCTCTTCTCTTCTATTCTATATACCGAAAATTGTTCGTATTCGAGATCTTTCGGTTCAAGGGTGCGTGCTTCCTTTCATTTTGGTTCATTTGGGGTCACTGTAACTTCCATCATTGTTATAACAACTTGTGGTGCGACGGCGCCTACTTTGGTTTAAAGACGCGTAATGGGGTCAAAAATCATTATTTTTCTTACCCCATTTTATGTAAACCAATTGGGTGAAGTTTATTGGCGGCTGTGACCATGTGTTTATCTTGTTTTCAAAAGATGGTTCAAATCTCCACCAAGACCGAATCTTCCCCTTCAAAAAGCTACTTCGTCTTGCATCGTCACTCCAAACATCTGTGATACGATGCTTCGTAAAAATGAATTGACAATCTCTTATTTGAACGTTATTTTATGTGTCACAAAACGTCTTCTTGTAGTTTGGTACATTGAACTTTATTTTAATGGAAAACAACAGAATTTTCGAAAAAAATGAGAAATTCAATATATCCAACAATCATGAAATTGATGTGACGCTCATTAGTGAGGTTACGGATGTGGTGTCTCTGCAGAGGAAATAATCGAGCAGCTTGCTTCTCAGTTCTCGATTAAATACAAATAAAATAATCCTAAAATAGAAAGGTAGTTGTGTTATTTTTCTCTATGTTCCAGTTTCTGGACACCAATAAAGTGAACTAAGAACTGGCATCTCGTCTCTTTCTTTAACGAGCCGGTGCCGGTGGACTCCGTTTGAGAGAACCGAGCCGCCCATCTCTACATTGAACTTATTATTAAAAAACAAACGCGGTCGTGAAGTGCTGAATCTCCCAAACAAGAGTAGTACAAACAAACATTTGCCATTTTGAGGTAAGATGTCCAGAAACAATGTGAAATGCAATAAGAGAAAGACATATTTTAGTTTCCTCGGCAAGAGTCTAAATGGTACTGTATTTGAACTGTCTCGTTATATATCTCTACCTGATAGAAAAATCGTTTATTTCGGGAATCTATAGATTTCTTTTGGTCATGAAGGTTAGAAGTGCGATTTGAAACCTAAATATAATGTGAATAATTAATCGAAAAGTTAGGTTGACTAAGAGATTTCCTAATGAATGAATCGAAGTGAGGGTTGCGGTTTGCAGAACTTAGAAGAAAATATGTCGTTGTCTTACAGCCACGGTACGCTCAGAAATACTTTCTAAATTTTAATGTCTAATTCGATAGATCTATTAAGACTTAGTTGAAATATGAAGTTCGAAGGTCGAACTTAGGGCGGAGTCCTGGTCTGACCTGTCACCTTTGCAAAAGTAGCCTACTACCTAAATCTCGCGAAATAAAAGGAAAATTGAATATGTTGAAACATTCTACCATTATCTGGGCCAAAAACCAAGAATCTCATAAGGAAATTTCTAAATTTTGATCACTTCATATAGTTTCACACAATTTTTCTGTAAAGTCAGCTACAGTAACCCATATCACTCGAGCCAGCTAAGCTGAAAATGCAAAATTATGATTATCTACTTTAATGATTATCGTGAGCGTAGCAATATCAATAGTGAGACAAACGACAGCCATCACTATTCCGAGTAGAAAATCGATCCAGAAACTAATTTTGTCTCCACAAACAGTCTCAGAAAAGGTTAGATGATATGCAGAAGGTACATAATACAAATCGCAACCGGCTAAACAAAATACTTTTAATTTCATTTGATAATAATTTTAGTCAATCGAAATAAAGCCAACTATAGTTATTTGCAGTTTCTGTTTTCCGATATACTCATAAGAAAATCAGAATGAAAATACGTTATATTCTTTCTTGAATAGGGTAAGGCCTATTTTCAGAATTTTAATTTTCACACAGCATGAAATACACAACATGCTCATTGCAAGAATGAAATCATGCAGAATAACAAATGTGTATAGTCGATGGACTAATCGCTTGTAAAGGGTTACTGTATGAACTGAAACTTTATAAGAGTTCATTAGGGCAATTAGAGCAAATCTATGCTCGAATTCAAATTTCTTTAGTCCTTTAGTTGCAAGCGATTAGTCCGCCGACTATATGCATCTTTGCTCCAAATGAACTAGCTATCTAAAACTCACGAAAGAAAAATGCAACTATACAAGCCGCTGCAAGTGTCCAAATTGATAGGAGAATGGAGAAAGTACGCCGCTCGAATATAAGCCTGAATATTGTTTAGTACCTAATTTTTTACCATAATTTTAGTTGCAGTGCTCACCAACATCCCAGTCATGGGAACCCACGCTTCCGGGGGAAATTCATTGCGAAACGGTATGAACTGTAGTATTCTACGCTTCCGACCCAATTTTGATTATTGAGTCTTACAGTAAAATTAGACTTCGTTGTCTCTAGATCTATGCCACGGGGGGCCACTCCCCCACGATTGTAAATAACACAGCACACTACTGCTAGCACCCAATAACATCGGTCGCATTAACATCAATAAACTATGAATTGGAATTCTTGTCTATTACAATAGTATACCACAACATATGGGGAATTGCGGGTATTTTATAGCATCAACGCTCCCGCGTCTTTTAAATTTCGTTGTTGTGTCATGAGTATTTGCGGATGCGGCCCCAAGATATTGACTGCATCATTTAGTAAAAGCGTTGCGTGAAATTTGTTTCCACCCTTTGCTGAAATGCACTGCAATTGTATTTCCAGCTAGAAATAGGTTTACTTCCGCAACTTATTTTTGACAAAATGGTTACAAAGATTCTCAGACTTACTCGTACTTCTGTGGATATAGAATAGCTACAAATCTGTTTATACTTAGTACCAAATTTGTGAACAAAGCGGAACACCATACAAATTCGGCAATTTGTCCAAGTTTCTTACCAAAATAACTAGAACCAAGAACGTCGTCATTACTTAAATACAAGATTTCTTTAAAGTACTGTACTTGACTATTTTGTTTATGAAATAATGCAAGTTGATTCACGACCCAAATGGCTTGTGTTGGGAGTTTAACTAACGAAACCCAAGATTAGATAAAATAATAAGAATTGAATTGCCGGAGACTATTATTTTCACATTTGAAGGTCTGCACCTCATCATATTATCTTTTAGGATAAACTAGTGACTATGTATGTTCTATCTAGACATTTCAATCTTTAACATTGATATAGAATGAGCCTTGTGCTTGCAGTAATTAAAACCTACAGATACGAAGTCGGTGCCATCCATGCAGAGAATATTAATAGAGAAACTGTATCAGCTAGCATTCTGTTAACATTCAGATAACCGAATGAGTTTTTCAGAACTTTTATCTTGAAAAGAAGAAAAGAAGCCGATAGGTTTACCAAAATACCGAACGTGGCTACCTAGAAAGACTCATTTAGCTGATAATCCATAAAGTACTAAACTACATGGTACTGGAAATAAATATGCTTGGAGTTAGAATCGACAATAAAACCCAGTGCTAACAATAAAAAATACTTTCACCAGTTCACCAAATCTTACTCTCAATTATGATCCAATAAACTCACCCCAAAAATAATGAAGGAGACCAAGTTTCTATCGAGCTCACCAGACAATTCCATTTCAAATCAACGAGTAGCGTTTAAATAAATCTGCAAGATTCACATAGTTGCATTCGAACAAATTTCGAAGTAAGTAAATACGTGAATAATAAGAAAGCTCTTGTGAAAAGGAAATGCACATATTGTTCAGCGTAGATAGCCTTTTGCGAGCCCTAATTTGGCCCTGATCCAGCTTCCTATGCCGTCAATTTCATCCCCGGTGGTTTAGGGTGGAATGGCTCGCCGACAAGTTTCGCCCCTAAGTTTCCCCAAACACAATGTAAACAAGAGAGAAAGATATGAGATTTATGTACAAGGTTAGAATAACAAACTACAACAAAGGGTTAATCATAACATAATTCCCGAAAGTATACGAAACAGAGCGACATGAAGTACGTACAGCTCGCCTGTCACACTGAAGGTTGCGCATTTCTCGTCTATCTGGCGTTCAAATTCCAAATTGCCTGCGAATACGGTAGGTTCGCGGAGGGAACCCAGCCGGCGTAGAAGTTGCTGGAAACTGTCCGAAATACGTGCGAAAAACATACAAGTTTGCAGCACACCTATCATGGTTTGAATCACTCATCACAATTCGATACATTTTGTGAGCAGACTTTAGCTTATTTCATTTGTTTGAATTATAAAAACAATATGTTAGAATATTAAGATAATATCTAAGTTTTGTTTTCGCGTCTAATGATGCGTACAATCTCCAATGCTATTAGATTGGTCCGTTTACCATGAATAGAAATTTAGATGGTTCCTAAATTCTTAGAGTTGTTAAATTGAACTTGAAAATTTTAACTTGATTAACTCCCCTATAATTTTAGAGTGGAAATTCGGTTTATACTATATTGCGCTACGATTTATTTCAATTCGGGAATGTTCTTATGTTCGTTTGTTTTTGAGATTTTACATTATTCAAGGATGTAGAATTGTAAAATAGTTTGAACACTCTGTAAACGGTTTGTAATAGATTGCAAAACTCTTAAAATCCACGGATTTTTGAAAAATTAAAAAAATTTCTACCGTTTTCTTAGCGAGATAAATAAGCCGAATTTGCAGTGTAAGTATGCTTTTGATTGTGTTTTGGTCCTCACGGGGCTACAGTAACCCAAATTGGGCGCACCAAAACTGAATATCTTGTACAATCCTTAATTTTTCTTCAATTTTTTAATAACTTTTATATTTGTGAATAAGTTTTCGGGAGGAATATCATCAAAAAATAAAAAAAATAACGAATTTTTGAGTGTACCGTGCCTTTAAAAGGTTAATCAATATAAAATCAGTTTAACCATTACAAGTAAGTCAAATAATATTCACTTAATTATGCATAATTCCAAAAATTTTATCGAAAACTTTATCGTAGTCTGTGAATAACTGGCATGCGACACGGTTTTTCATATAACTTCAGAAAAGAAAGAGAATTTTCTGTTTATTAAGAAGTTTCAAGGAAGTATATGTTTTGATTTCACCAAAGAAAATTATATCAAATGTTTTAAAACACCTGTAAGACTTCTCGAGTACTCTAGGTAACTGTTTTGCCCTCTAACTGAAATGATGGAAGCGGTGCAAAGACAGTTTCCCTAACAATATGTAAGAATTTATCATATGAAGTTAGACTGGATGCTTTGAAACTTCAACAATTATGGCTGAGAAGATTAGCAAAGGATCTCTGCTTCATACAGAAATGTATATATGAACACTATAATACCCCAGGTTTTGAATTTCATTTTAGGGCGGCTCGATTTCGGGAAAACAGACTAGTCCTAACCAAATGTATAATTGATGGTAAACTTCAAAATTGCTTAGATTATAGGTGTACTGAAATCTGGAACATATTACCTAATGAAATAATTGCAGAAAATTTGCCACATAAATTTAAGAACAGATTGGAAAATGGATTGGTAGAAATAAAGTTTCATTAACATTTTATCCCCAATTAGAAAATAATATAATCTCAACTCTCTTTTCTTCTAAAATAGACTTTTCTCTAGAAAACTAGAGTTTTTCGCTATACATTTCGTGTATACATTTGTATATGTATTTTTATGTATTTATCATTTCTCGTTCGAATTCATTCTAATTCGAATAATTAAGATATTTGTTTTTCAATTGGAGGTCTGTTATGGCTGAAACAACGCTTTAACGATCAAAAAAGTGAACTATCAACAAAAGTGATACAAATGATCCATCGTTCGAACAATAAATATTCTCTTCTCTTCTATTCTATATACCGAAAATTGTTCGTATTCGAGATCTTTCGGTTCAAGGGTGCGTGCTTCCTTTCATTTTGGTTCATTTGGGGTCACTGTAACTTCCATCATTGTTATAACAACTTGTGGTGCGACGGCGCCTACTTTGGTTTAAAGACGCGTAATGGGGTCAAAAATCATTATTTTTCTTACCCCATTTTATGTAAACCAATTGGGTGAAGTTTATTGGCGGCTGTGACCATGTGTTTATCTTGTTTTCAAAAGATGGTTCAAATCTCCACCAAGACCGAATCTTCCCCTTCAAAAAGCTACTTCGTCTTGCATCGTCACTCCAAACATCTGTGATACGATGCTTCGTAAAAATGAATTGACAATCTCTTATTTGAACGTTATTTTATGTGTCACAAAACGTCTTCTTGTAGTTTGGTACATTGAACTTTATTTTAATGGAAAACAACAGAATTTTCGAAAAAAATGAGAAATTCAATATATCCAACAATCATGAAATTGATGTGACGCTCATTAGTGAGGTTACGGATGTGGTGTCTCTGCAGAGGAAATAATCGAGCAGCTTGCTTCTCAGTTCTCGATTAAATACAAATAAAATAATCCTAAAATAGAAAGGTAGTTGTGTTATTTTTCTCTATGTTCCAGTTTCTGGACACCAATAAAGTGAACTAAGAACTGGCATCTCGTCTCTTTCTTTAACGAGCCGGTGCCGGTGGACTCCGTTTGAGAGAACCGAGCCGCCCATCTCTACATTGAACTTATTATTAAAAAACAAACGCGGTCGTGAAGTGCTGAATCTCCCAAACAAGAGTAGTACAAACAAACATTTGCCATTTTGAGGTAAGATGTCCAGAAACAATGTGAAATGCAATAAGAGAAAGACATATTTTAGTTTCCTCGGCAAGAGTCTAAATGGTACTGTATTTGAACTGTCTCGTTATATATCTCTACCTGATAGAAAAATCGTTTATTTCGGGAATCTATAGATTTCTTTTGGTCATGAAGGTTAGAAGTGCGATTTGAAACCTAAATATAATGTGAATAATTAATCGAAAAGTTAGGTTGACTAAGAGATTTCCTAATGAATGAATCGAAGTGAGGGTTGCGGTTTGCAGAACTTAGAAGAAAATATGTCGTTGTCTTACAGCCACGGTACGCTCAGAAATACTTTCTAAATTTTAATGTCTAATTCGATAGATCTATTAAGACTTAGTTGAAATATGAAGTTCGAAGGTCGAACTTAGGGCGGAGTCCTGGTCTGACCTGTCACCTTTGCAAAAGTAGCCTACTACCTAAATCTCGCGAAATAAAAGGAAAATTGAATATGTTGAAACATTCTACCATTATCTGGGCCAAAAACCAAGAATCTCATAAGGAAATTTCTAAATTTTGATCACTTCATATAGTTTCACACAATTTTTCTGTAAAGTCAGCTACAGTAACCCATATCACTCGAGCCAGCTAAGCTGAAAATGCAAAATTATGATTATCTACTTTAATGATTATCGTGAGCGTAGCAATATCAATAGTGAGACAAACGACAGCCATCACTATTCCGAGTAGAAAATCGATCCAGAAACTAATTTTGTCTCCACAAACAGTCTCAGAAAAGGTTAGATGATATGCAGAAGGTACATAATACAAATCGCAACCGGCTAAACAAAATACTTTTAATTTCATTTGATAATAATTTTAGTCAATCGAAATAAAGCCAACTATAGTTATTTGCAGTTTCTGTTTTCCGATATACTCATAAGAAAATCAGAATGAAAATACGTTATATTCTTTCTTGAATAGGGTAAGGCCTATTTTCAGAATTTTAATTTTCACACAGCATGAAATACACAACATGCTCATTGCAAGAATGAAATCATGCAGAATAACAAATGTGTATAGTCGATGGACTAATCGCTTGTAAAGGGTTACTGTATGAACTGAAACTTTATAAGAGTTCATTAGGGCAATTAGAGCAAATCTATGCTCGAATTCAAATTTCTTTAGTCCTTTAGTTGCAAGCGATTAGTCCGCCGACTATATGCATCTTTGCTCCAAATGAACTAGCTATCTAAAACTCACGAAAGAAAAATGCAACTATACAAGCCGCTGCAAGTGTCCAAATTGATAGGAGAATGGAGAAAGTACGCCGCTCGAATATAAGCCTGAATATTGTTTAGTACCTAATTTTTTACCATAATTTTAGTTGCAGTGCTCACCAACATCCCAGTCATGGGAACCCACGCTTCCGGGGGAAATTCATTGCGAAACGGTATGAACTGTAGTATTCTACGCTTCCGACCCAATTTTGATTATTGAGTCTTACAGTAAAATTAGACTTCGTTGTCTCTAGATCTATGCCACGGGGGGCCACTCCCCCACGATTGTAAATAACACAGCACACTACTGCTAGCACCCAATAACATCGGTCGCATTAACATCAATAAACTATGAATTGGAATTCTTGTCTATTACAATAGTATACCACAACATATGGGGAATTGCGGGTATTTTATAGCATCAACGCTCCCGCGTCTTTTAAATTTCGTTGTTGTGTCATGAGTATTTGCGGATGCGGCCCCAAGATATTGACTGCATCATTTAGTAAAAGCGTTGCGTGAAATTTGTTTCCACCCTTTGCTGAAATGCACTGCAATTGTATTTCCAGCTAGAAATAGGTTTACTTCCGCAACTTATTTTTGACAAAATGGTTACAAAGATTCTCAGACTTACTCGTACTTCTGTGGATATAGAATAGCTACAAATCTGTTTATACTTAGTACCAAATTTGTGAACAAAGCGGAACACCATACAAATTCGGCAATTTGTCCAAGTTTCTTACCAAAATAACTAGAACCAAGAACGTCGTCATTACTTAAATACAAGATTTCTTTAAAGTACTGTACTTGACTATTTTGTTTATGAAATAATGCAAGTTGATTCACGACCCAAATGGCTTGTGTTGGGAGTTTAACTAACGAAACCCAAGATTAGATAAAATAATAAGAATTGAATTGCCGGAGACTATTATTTTCACATTTGAAGGTCTGCACCTCATCATATTATCTTTTAGGATAAACTAGTGACTATGTATGTTCTATCTAGACATTTCAATCTTTAACATTGATATAGAATGAGCCTTGTGCTTGCAGTAATTAAAACCTACAGATACGAAGTCGGTGCCATCCATGCAGAGAATATTAATAGAGAAACTGTATCAGCTAGCATTCTGTTAACATTCAGATAACCGAATGAGTTTTTCAGAACTTTTATCTTGAAAAGAAGAAAAGAAGCCGATAGGTTTACCAAAATACCGAACGTGGCTACCTAGAAAGACTCATTTAGCTGATAATCCATAAAGTACTAAACTACATGGTACTGGAAATAAATATGCTTGGAGTTAGAATCGACAATAAAACCCAGTGCTAACAATAAAAAATACTTTCACCAGTTCACCAAATCTTACTCTCAATTATGATCCAATAAACTCACCCCAAAAATAATGAAGGAGACCAAGTTTCTATCGAGCTCACCAGACAATTCCATTTCAAATCAACGAGTAGCGTTTAAATAAATCTGCAAGATTCACATAGTTGCATTCGAACAAATTTCGAAGTAAGTAAATACGTGAATAATAAGAAAGCTCTTGTGAAAAGGAAATGCACATATTGTTCAGCGTAGATAGCCTTTTGCGAGCCCTAATTTGGCCCTGATCCAGCTTCCTATGCCGTCAATTTCATCCCCGGTGGTTTAGGGTGGAATGGCTCGCCGACAAGTTTCGCCCCTAAGTTTCCCCAAACACAATGTAAACAAGAGAGAAAGATATGAGATTTATGTACAAGGTTAGAATAACAAACTACAACAAAGGGTTAATCATAACATAATTCCCGAAAGTATACGAAACAGAGCGACATGAAGTACGTACAGCTCGCCTGTCACACTGAAGGTTGCGCATTTCTCGTCTATCTGGCGTTCAAATTTCAAATTGCCTGCGAATACGGTAGTTTCGCGGAGGGACCCAGCCGGCGTAGAAGTTGCTGGAAACTGTCCGAAATACGTGAACTTGAAAATTTTAACTTGATTAACTCCCCTATAATTTTAGAGTGGAAATTCGGTTTATACTACATTGCGCTACTATTTATTTCAATTCGGGAATGTTCTTATGTTCGTTTGTTTTTGCGATTTTACATTATTCAAGGATGTAGAATTGTAAAATAGTTTGAACACTCTGTAAACGGTTTGTAATAAAACATATAGTCTATAACAAAGAAAAGACCACAGAGCGCGGTGGTATACATAGGCTTCCGCAATTGGGTAATTGTTTTTTTCTATATATGATAAAATATGTAACTAGTATTGCGCATCGAACCATACAATGAAAGTTTAATTTTGCCACAGAACATGCGATTCTTGAATCCTTAAACAACAAACTTATTGCATTCTTTTTTTGTAATTGAAAATACCAAATTTTTATTATTCTTTAGAGCAGACACTAAAATTCGTATGAAATGTGATTAGGTTGACTGAAAAAATGTATACAGGCAATATATAGGTTTGTTCGCTCTAGTTACCTTCATTTGAAAGCAAAGTGCCTGCGACATGTGACACCCACTGTGGCAGAAATGTTTTATCATTTACAAAGAGCATTTATGCAAATTTATTAGACGAGTGCACAACTTTAACTGAATTAAAAGTAAGCGACCGATCTTGCGTAGGTGAAATGAATGTGTATTCGATCGGTACCCTCTTATTTGCAAAACACCTTGAAATACTATCCCTGTGAATACACCAAAAACCAGCGGGTAGAGAAGTTACTGAGAAATCCGCCAGTTGGCGTATTTTGAAGAAGGGTAATTTTTAATTTTTAGTTCGATTTCTATTTTTCGAACATACTTGTAATAAAATCGATTCATGCTGGTGCAAGGTATTGTAAAACATAAGAAACTGTGAATAGTTAATAGGTGCAGAACACAGTTTTATAGAAATTGGTCACTGTATTATTTAAAAGTATTTTATTTCCTGTATCACTCGTATCACAATAATAGTAGATTTCTTCGAGGGGCAGATGTTCTGCCATTCACACCGGAATCTTCTGAGCAGAGACGGCTGCTTTCTAACATTCAGTCTCCGGGATAAATAAGCTGGTTGTTTTCAAACCTTCTGCAGCTACGGGGAGTTGAACCCGCAGCCTCAAATCCTCGCGGATTCAGCGACCGCTGCTCTAACCACTAGGCTAAAGCACTGTGGTATTCTTCTACTCAGATTAAAAGATATATACCTCATGCAAGATTACTTTTAAAAATAAACTTCTATATATACATGATGCGAAAAGTAATCGAAAAAAATACACTGCTAAAACCAATGCGTAAACCAGCTCAATTGCGGAAAAAGTCATCAGAAGATACTTAAATATTCCCAATTTAGTTGAATAACGACTGATCAATACAATCAGCAGAAGGTTCAGTCCTGCTCCGGAACCACACAGAATCCAGACAACAACGGTTATCACAGGATAAGCCATCAGTGCTTTTGCGAAACCTGAAATTTTGTTCGTGTATTTTCCTGATACCGTTATAGTATCACTTTTAATTGCTGTTAAGCCAAGAAATATATGGTAAATTTATAATCATCGAAACTAGAGGTAGCAAGTTTTTTGTGTGTAAACAGTAGTTAAAGCAGTCTGGCATGACAAATAATGATAGTCTAAGCCTAAGCCCTCGAAATGCAACCGTTACACCCGGAAAATTTTTTAGAATACGACAACCAGCGGTGAGAACGTGAAGAATTGTGAAATTCCCATCGCCGAGGACAAATACTGTTGGACTACCAAATTTCTAATGGGATAAAGAAGAATAAAACGCAAGACAGTTTGAAATAACATTTATTTTTAATTATTGCATAACAGAACATAAAAAGGTACAGAAATCACAGAACAGAACTGATACAATTTTTTTTCTATTTACAGAGGGAGATAAAAGCATCTGGCTACCGTAAACTGTTGTTGTATAGACGGTATTATTTATTTGAAACGCAGGTGAAGTTATTATTTGAATAGTCAAAAAGCGTTTTGAAGCCGATCTGGTCCGATAGTGAATGTTAAAGATTCCAATGCATCTGTTAAACATTGAGAAGTGTTTATGAGGAAAGCAAAACTTGTTTAGTGTTTAACTTTAATAGTGTTTTAGTCAGCTGACAACAGGAATCTTTGCCAATTTGCAAGGAAACTGAAAAACGGTACACACTGTAAGTTAACATTGTATTTATAAGGAAAAAAGGCATATAATAACATAAGAATTAACTATGGACAGTGATTATGTTAGTTGGTTTTGAAGAAAAAACCAACTCAATGAGATTGCTTCTCAGTTCTCGAT
>JAQGAV010002265.1:0-16461 GCA_034691345.1 Phasmarhabditis papillosa
CTGTCTTTATCCTGTAATTTGCTAGTATAAAATTTACCATTCGAACAAATAATACGGCTGTTTAAACTGTTTATTCCATATATCAATGTATATCACATGACGGGTGTTCTTGTTCTTCTTTGGGGCAGCTAAAAGTCGGTTCTTGCGGGAATCATTAGAGAACATAATATGGCTAACTTTGGTTAATTCAGAACGACTCCCGCTTAGTATTGGACACGATAAAAGCCGGTCGAGAGGGTGAGCCGTTTACTCCTGAACTAGCCCAAGCAATGAAGAACCTATGGCACGACAGGGGAGTCTCAGAACGAGCTGTGGATAAAGGAGCTCAATTCCAGTTGACGGAAAGCGGACCACAGTTAGTTTAACAATTACCAATCACCATTTATTGATTTTTCTAGTTTTCTCTCCTCGATCGATCGAATAGCATCGTCCGACTATAAGCCCACAGAACAAGACATCTTACTGTCTAGGATAAAAACTACCGGAATTGTCGAAGTGAAATTCCAGATGAAAAATGTAGATTTCAGGTTGGTCTAGGTTCTTTGTTTTGGGATTTCTGACTAGATATAGTCTATAACAAACAAAAGACCCCAGATCGCGGTTGTTTACATAGGCGTACGCAATTTCACAAATCTTACACAACACCGCGCACTGCAGTTGTATGTTGTTATGGACTATAGATGTATTTGGTTCGGCCGGGGGCTGGTACAGCCATTCGGCCTTATCTTTACCTGAATAATTGCTACTTGATAACTTTTTCAATGGTTATTCATAAAATTTTGCTTTAACAGCAATTGCGCTTGGTTCAGAACGTTTTCCATGGGCAAAGTGATACTTTCAATGCAAAACAAAGTTTTCCTATTTCAGAGTTTTCGACGTAGGAGGTCAGCGATCAGAGCGAAAAAAGTGGATTCACTGCTTCGAAGATGTAAACGCCATTATTTTTATCGCCGCCATCAGTGAATATGACCAAGTTTTGTTTGAAGACGAAACTACTGTAAGTTATTTCAGTTTCACAAGCTGTATACCATCAAAATACCTTGAAAAATTATCTCGGTGCTATTTATTGCTATGAAACTGTCTATAATTTAGCATGACTTCTCGGATGTACCTTTCGAACTGAATTCAGAATGTTTACATATACGCTCGCATGAAATCGGTCAATTCGATTTCCGAGCTATGTTAGTACTTTTCTTGTTTTGTTTATGCCCTTGTGTTTTGCATACTCTGCTCTTTTGGATACCTTAATACATTCGTGGTTTACTAATTAAACAACATTTCTATAAATAACATATTTACTGGCGCTTTCGTACAGTTTAATTAAGGAAAATATTAATTCATGTTGTTGTTATTCAACAATATAGACTACAGAATAAACTAATTGTAAAATAAATATAAATGAAATGGACTGCATCTTTTAAAGATTTGGGGGGGGGGGGACCTATCTGCATAGACAGATACAAGAGTAACAATAGAGTTCAAGTGAATTTCGCTGAATGTAGCTCATAGCCCTCAAAGATAAAAAATCGAAGAAATACGACCAATCATCAAAAAAAGCTAGTAGCACTCAATTATTACTCTTGAAACAGACTATAGTTAAATGCAGATGCTAGGCCATAGCTTCTAGTAGCGTAGCCGGGGTTGTTTTTGATTATAATAAGAGTCGAAATTCTTTGTCAATCATTATTTTCCATAATTACGTAATGATAACTGTAATATAATCTTGATCGTTATCAAATTGTGCTTTGTAAACATAAACGGCAACAGGAAGACCTGGTCAAAAAAGTTGATGCTACCTCAGTTTAGTAGACTAATTCGTGAACCTTCCATTTCAGAACCGAATGATCGAATCCATGCGGTTATTCGAATCAATTTGCAACAGTCGATGGTTTATCAACACCTCCATGATTTTATTCTTAAACAAAAAAGATTTATTCGCCGAAAAAATCAAATTGAAGAATATTACACAGGCGTTCCCCGACTATAAAGGTTAGTTATTATTCTATCTATGAGTAGATACTCATATTTAATTGGTGAAACTGAACGGGCAACAATACAGGCCCTATTGAGAGTGTGCAAACTTCACGGCGCATTTATCGGTAAAAATTCAACACTAGTTTGCCCGTTTACGGTTTTAATGTTTGTTTTTTCAAAAAATTTACTGAACCCATCATAGTTCAATCGTCGTGAACTTGACCAACCAACAAAGCCGTATTTTGCCAATTGACCGCATCGTCTGCTGCTAAAGTTCTTTTATCTTTTAGTATCAGAAACTTTTCTATTGTATCACTGAACCTTATTACGCTCGCACAGCTTCAACCTACTCTCTTGTACTATTCTCATAAGGAAGTTTGATATTACGAAACTCTGCACTTTGCTACCTTTAGCCATACCATGACAACCGACTGCTACCTTTAAGAACTTTGCTCTTTTAAATGTTATTTGACTATCATTAGTTTCCTTTGAGAAGAACATGAAAACATGTGAAGCAGCCAATTAATTCAACTGGAGTACCTCATGCGCTTTACAGGCCTGATTGGGCCTGCAGGCCCTATCTTCGCCAGCTAGTAGCTAGGCAACCGCAACCTACTCTGAGAAACCGAGCCCGTGTTCGCTTCAATTCATTTACAAGCAGAGAAAAGAAATTAAATTCTGATATTAAGAAAATGGGGGGACGGAATATGTTCGTATATGAAATACAATTTTGGGGCTTATGGAAGCGGGAATGGAAATGTTTTAAGATTTTGCACGGAAGAAATACTCTATAACATTTAAGAAACCATTATTCGCTAAGATTTATTCAAAGTTTAAATGGGGCACATCATAGAGTTTAGTCTGCTCCAGTACATATACTGCTCCCGAAAAAGGAGTCTCGCTTGAAAAACATTCGTTCCCGACTAAATGGCAAACCCAAAATCTGTTTGATTGTCCAACCCCAGGGAGTGCTATTTGCATGAACGAAGTGAACAAATTACAAATCGGTATATTTAGAATTTTCAGCAACTTACTGAGTAGTTGAATAAGTTTTCTTTTCAAATTTCATATAGTCAGCACCAAGAATAATGATGGAGTGTAAATAATTCAACGCTCGTCAGAGCCCCCTTTGCGAGAACCGAGCCAGCATCTGGCGACTACTCTCCGTTCAATATTGAACTTTGAAAGTACGCGCGTGCAACTTGCCTGCAGGTGCAGTGTTAAAAATCCTGTAAATACGCATGTGACACTCCATTATTACCCTCGGCGCTGACTATAACATCGTATTATGCTACAATATGTTACGATTACTATATCTCATTAAGACTGGTTTTTTCCTCCAGACACTTTAGTACGATTTACTGAAAACTGCTTCCGAGAGTCAATTTTTTCCTTATTTACACGGCGTACTGGCATAATTTCATTTATAATCAGCAATATATCTCGTTTTACTGCAGTTAACACGAATTTTGATTTGGTTGCGAAAACGTGCAAGAGCTCATTTTAGCACAGCAAAACGCAATTGGTTCTTGCAGCAGTAATTTGTAATTAAAACAATTGAAATAACAAACTGAAGAAGTTCAAATGAACTTAATGAATGGTCAGGGAAATGTTGAATCATATGAGCAAACCTGTAGTTACGTTGGAATATTTGCGTTTAGGGGAGAACTTAACAATTTTTGCGGAAAAAAATTCTCACCACAGTTTCAAAATCAAGACCATGGCGCCGGCTAACTTGATGCACGGTGTTGCAAAATTTTGACTTCTAAAAGGTTCGGAATTGGGCAGTTTCCAATTGTTTCAGGGCAAAACGTATCAGCATTGCGTATCGAGTAAATCCGGCACGATACAGTTTAGGGTTCGTAACAGACTATATCCTTAAAGTACTCCAGCTGACTCACATTATGGCGGATACGAACTTCTAAATTAATAATTGAAATAGTTACCAGAATCGGATGAATAACTTTGACGCAATTACAAATTTCCCAAATGGCAGAAGTCTTACAATATTGATAGCTTCCATTGAATACTCAAAATTTTATAATTTGCCGGCTCTTACAACGAGTAAGGTTGGCGATTTGGCAGACCGTCCGGGCAAACGTTTATCATTGAACAACTGTCTTCGGGCCGGCCCGTTAGCACCTCAAAAATGGATATTCTAGTTCAGAGGCATACAATTTTCTCAAATTACTTATAAATGAGTGATTATTGAAAGAATTTCTATGCAACTCCCTACCAGTATGTAACTGCAAAGTGTAGTAAAACATTAGTATTCACTAATTTTTCCCATTTTCACCACTTTTATGAGAAAAACTGTCCTGTTAGTTAAATTGCACCAAATACCTGCGTCTCTCTTGCGCTCCCATACACTAGTTAACTACTCTCGCCGGTGTACAATTCCCATCCGATATACGCTGCAGTCAGGGGTATGCTTGCAGTGGTTGTATTTAATTTAATAGTTCAAAGAATCTGCTTTTTCTGCGTTTATGTTAAATTTATCAAGATATTTGGGGGAGTTCCGTTGCGGACACTCATCCCAATTTTTTTGGGTTTATTTTCAGGATAATTTGTTTTAAATGTGACTACAAGCTGTTCATCAGCTAATGTTCTTAAAAACTAGGGTTAAAATCTTTTTCAAACGAGAAAACTTGCTTATTTCATATAAATATTCAGATAAAATAAAATAAACTGTTTTAGGTGAGCAAAGCTACGACGCCGCTACCAAGTACATTGAAGAGAAGTTTGAAGGTCTCAACGCAAATCCAGAAAAGACGATTTATATGCACCAAACGTGCGCTACGGACACGAACCAAGTTCAGATGATTCTAGACTCCGTTATCGACATGATTATCCAGGCCAACTTACAAGGATGTGGACTCTACTAGCTCTTTCTTTATAGTACTGTTTCATTTTTTACAAAATAGAAAGCAAGCAAATGTACGGTCTGTACATTTTCAAGAATTATTGGCTTCCCTCCTCAAAACTAAAAGTTAGATCTCTCCAATTTTAACGATTACAAAGCGCTAATTTGTAAAAAAACGTCTACCCCTAGGTCCCACAGGTTCGATTCTTGTTTAAGAAAATTGTCGGTAAAGACAATTTTCTATAATTTAAAACCACTCATTCATTTGAATTACATATTGAGTATTATGTTAGTTGCGTCCCATATGATGTACAAATACGTCACATCGGAAATTACAGTAATCGCTGATTCGGAAATTAGATCAGCGCTTTTATCGTAACAACATTTTAAAACATTTTAAAACTTGTTTTATTGAAGGTTTATATAGTCAGTTGCAAGATCTGGGTTTCTAGAATAGTTAAGCGAAAGAAAACATTTCTACCTTGAAAGTATTTAGTTTGTTATAGTAGTCATATCACAACAGACAACACAATTTTGAGCCGGTTTAGACTGCCTTCGTTGGGCAAAGCTGGTTACCGGGCCGGCCTGAAATTTTGAAATCCCAGGCCGGCCCAGCCGGATAACCACCTCTGCGGTTGGTAGTCTGCACCGATATAAACCTGGGTCTTGCAACCGTCTATAACTTGAATTATTGTTGTAAAACACTACTTTACGAGTTCACCATAGTACCCCCGAGTGAGTTGATACAAAGCCAAATTATTTATTTTATTCATAATTTAACCCAATCTGAAGGCTATTTACATGTTCTTTTCGAAATCATTGTATAACACTTTTTATTCCCGATATTATTTACGATATATATGAACGATTTGCGTAATTTATATTTATTCTTGTGATCTCCCATATCAATGTGATTGTTCTTTAAAATGTGTGGTTACTGTCTAAAGTTTGCATATTTTAGTTACATTTCAATAAAAATATAGTACTGTGGTCGTTGGTGTTATAGGTCAACTTGTTGTAAGCCCGGAGGCCAAACAACTATTTTCAACAATTGTTTTTCGAAGGTTAGCTTCCGAATCATCGCTCTTTTTCTGAAACCTTTGGTTTTATAAACTTGGATGAAGTCTCAGATACTGCCGGGCTAATGAAGTCTTTAGGAAGTTCGTAAGGTTAAATGGGGGGATTCTTTATCCGGCGTAGGGTTTCAGCTATTAATTCTGAAATCTTCTGAGTAGAGACGGCTCCTTTTTAACAGTCAGTCTTCGGCTGCACGGAACATGGGATAAATTGGCTGCTGGTTTCCCAAGCCTTCTGCAGCTACGGGGAGTCGAACTCACAGCCTAAAATCTACGCGGATACAGAGACCACTGCTCTAACCACTAGGCTAAAGCCCGTTTTTTTTATTTTTAAGGTTTCTCAAGCCTGCTGGTAATCGAACACAATTGGGAGATCCACTTGGTTTTACAAGTGCTATAAAATAAAAAATTGTAAAAACAACATCATGTTTTTATTTCTCGTCGATCACAGATCGTCCAAATTTGTCATCGTCAAAATCCATTCCCCTGAGATATTGAGACCGAACATCATACTAAGTCACATAAAAATGAAAAAGCTATTTTTGAACGACGGTAGATGTTCACACAAATCTCTCTATTCCTGGGAAATCAGGAAATGAGACCGTTTTGAATACCGTAAACCTCATGGGGGATTTGTAGACTTTATTTTTGTAGTATTTAGAGTCTGAATATTAGACCGAAGAGCATGCTGTTTTTCGATAGATTATTCGTGCTATAGAATGTTGGATTTAGGCGTTTGGAAAGACTGTGATTGTATCTTGAAATACCGTTTTAGTAGCTAATTTTGAAACTACTTAACCGCTTTATCATTTAACCGTTCTTTTCAACAACAAAAAACTCATAGAATACAAAACCTTACTGTGATCCAAATAGTGATATCTGAGTTAATTGTTGATTGTAAGAAATAATCGTTAAACAGTAAGACTTATATATGCAATCGTTTAGTCATCGTTTAACGGATCTGCGGTGTTCTTATCATATATACTCCAGCTCAAGACCTAGGTTTCCAGCGCGGTATCACGAACGGGGCGCAGTGTTATAAAAATAGAATGTAAAATTGGTCGACGTGGTGCGTTTTCTCCAAAAGTACATTCATTTTTTATAACACAGCGCCCCGATCGTGATACCGCGCTGGAAACCTAGATCTTGAGATAGACTATAACTGAGTGAAACAATAGTTTAAAACAAGTTTAGTCCATAAACTCTTCATTTATGTATATATCTAACTGATTCTTAAACTTTCTTCTTAGTTTTGGATGTTTGAATCGGTGTTGTTGCTGGGTGTTGAGTGTAGTATGTAACCGGGGTATAGCCAGCTGAAAAAGGTTAATTATTACAAGAAAATAAACTTTTGATTCTTAAAAGTTCGCAGATTGCGGATAACTCCATTTAAACACAAACTTTAGTTCGGCGAAAAGTGTCGAAACTAGTTAATTTATGGGGTTTTTCTTAAACATGAAAAATAATTAGAAGTTCTCTGTTCTCGAAGTCAAATATATTCGTACTAGTGTTTGAAAAACAATGTTGGTGTTCAAGAGTAGGAATCGAAGGCCCCTTTAGAATGTAAAGATAAATGTAGTCGAAAGCTAACAAATTTGTTTAAAGGAAGTAGTAGAATGACCTTTTTCATAGTTAGTTTCATTTAGTGCAACCTTCTGTTATACCTAAATTTATTTCAACCGAAAATGTGTACTTTTCCAACAATTATGGTAATATTGCACAATATCAGGCACTTACCAACTCTGTGCGGAGGCCACTATATCGTAGGTGGCTATAAGGATTGTACGTCATATGGGGGACGTATTGGACTTGTTCAGAAACAGGTGGCGCTTGTAAATAAATTAATATTCTTAGAGGAACTAGTTAACGAGGTTCTAAATATTGTATTATATAAAATAGATTGTTTTCTGATTACTGATTGCTATGAAAATAAACTCTACCATTACATCAACATGTTGGTAAAAACTAGGCTCTAATTTTTTTTTTAACTTTTCAAGTTCAATTTAACAAATCTATTAAAAACCCGAGAATAAATTATTGTAATAATGTTGTATAGGTTAATAAATAGACTGCCTTTTTTCCAGCCATATATAATCTGGCTCCCAAAATAGTTTATGAAAAAAGGTCTTGATATTGCTGGGTTACTTTCCCACTGCATAGTTATACCTGCACTTTCGGATAGTATGTGTGTAGTATTGAACAGGAATATATTGTGGTTGCATTTGAGGCAGTGGCATTGGTTGAGCAACTGGTGCTTGAGGTGGCATAATTTGGGATTTATCATTCTCAAAAAGCATCAAATACTCATCACTAAAATTGTAAGGCATACGAAACCGTGGATAGATTTCTTTATGACCGCAGAACTACCATTCACATTCGTCAAAAGTATCGGACAAACCTATAGAACAGTGGCAAATCAGTTTCATCGATGAACTCACAGCGGCCTCTGGCGTCAACTCCGATTATTAATAAAAAGGGTAAAAAATAAACGAAGAACATCGAATTATATAATTAAAGTGATAAAAAGTTGGAACAAATAGCTGTGGCCGTAGTTAAGAAACGCCCGGGTGGGTGCCCCGGCAGTTTTTAGCCTGTCCGGGGGCAGCAATTCTCAACTGCCCGTGCACTCACCTAGCCGTTACTATACTACGGCCACTGGTTACTAGAAAGAAAGCAGTTTAGAATTATATTGTTTCCAGAAAATAATATAGAACACATCAAGATAAGGGTACTACGAGAATACTTCATGTAGTACAGTTCTAACAAAGATTACGATTGAATCCCAGTTGTGAGATGCTAGTATTGACCGAGATAAGTAGGCATCTGAAGTGCTACCTCATTAAAGAAAACATGTCTTTTAAGCGGAAACTGTGACCAAAGAAATAAGGAAGAAAGCTAAGTAAATAGTTTAAGAATGGTTGTGTATTCATGTGCATTCTATTGATTTGTGACATTGTAGGAACTCTTCTAATATTGTAGTGATAATGGGAGTTGGCATGATACACTTTAAATTCTTAAATATATGTGGTGGCCCAGTGCTTAGAAGCTTCGCCTCATCAGATAAAGGAAGATGGATCGAATCCCCCCAAAGAAAGAATTCTTGCGGATTTGTTCTGATTCGCAGCCTCCACTCCCTAGGTGCTGTGCTACAAAGTCCCACTTCCTTTGGTTTCCTCGTCTTACTTCTTCGATCGAAACATCTCTGATCTCACGTTTCGTTAAATAAATGTTTTTATGAGCCGTACAAAACTAGAATAGCTTCAGAACACAAAGTTGTGTCTTGGTGTTTCACCCATGGTTTCTTTTTTTCTTTCACAACTTTAGGGATAAACTTTAGCTTTCACAAACACCGCGAGTTGTGTTCCCTGCAATATCTAATTTTAGGAAATCTAACAATAAAGTTTCCTATGAAAACCTTCTCAACTTCACGAAAATAACTTACTAGGGAATGGCATACGCTTACCGCGCGCTTTCAAAAATCGGCCGACGTAGGTCGATGGGGAATGGAAAAAAAATATTTTGGTATTTTCTCCAGCTGTTCAAGTCCCAGTAAGAAGCTATGGCACGTCAAAATTTTGGGCAAAATTCGCCCTCGGGCTGTAAGCGGTTGCAAACAAATTAATAAAGTGTCTCTTTCCATACCCCATCGACCTACGTCGGTCGGCCGATTTTTGAAATCGCGCGGAAGTGTAGACGATTATAGTTAGTTTCCTCAACCAAAAAGTTACAAACTTTCTATAAACAATATTTATTAAAGCACAAAAACACCAAACATGCAATACAAACACAAAGTAAATACATAAGAAGAAAACCGGTAGGAAGCGGGAATTATGGGACTTCTTTAAAAATACAATATTACAATAAATAGTATTTTATTCAAATAAGTTTCCTTGTAATACTTATGAATCTATGGAATCCCTGTTTTATTCTGGATTGTGGTGCTCGCTTTGTTGGGTTTCGTCGACCTTCTAAGCCGGCCAAAATTGCGGAGTCGAACATCTGAAAAATTATGTTTTACAGTTAGAATGCCATTATTTTATAGAAAATTATTTTCGTATTCTAAATATTTCAACAATTTCGAAGTATAGTCAAGCTCAAGACATATTTCTAGCGCGGTATCACAAGCGGGGCGCTGAGTTATAAAAAAAGAATGTAAAATGGGTCGACGTGGTGTGTTTTCTCTAAAAGTACATTCATTTTTATAACACTGCGCTCTGCTTGTGATACCGCGCAGGAAACCTAGGTCTTGAGATGAAATCTATTTAAAAGTTAGTAGGCTATTATTTTAAATTACCTTTATTTTAAATTTGTGAAAAGGTATTGCTGAAAAAACTGAAATTGCAACAATGTTTCACAAACAGCTTAGCATTTGTAGTTTAAATGAACTACGTAATGAACATAATATCAGACTATTTGGCAGCAGTTACAAACCGGCAGGGGCTAGGGCTGGCCTGTGGTCTAAAGTTTTGGGCCCAGCAGGTCTCGCCCGTATACTTTCAAAATTTGAAGGCAAAAATAGACTTCCGGCAGGCCCGGCCCGAAACATTCCCACACCGACAAACCCGGTAACGAATATTGAAACGTTTCGTATTCCCGAATACCAATTCTTACCTGTTTCAGATTATCGGATGTTAACGATGAGCATTCATAGAATGCATACGCCCGTATTTGTTTAGCTAAATGCGATCCTTTGGCGGCGGGGATACACTGTGAGGTGTGCTTGAAATAGCGTTCGTCTTTGTGGGTTCCGACCAAGATTACTGGAAAGAGAAAGTTATAATAATAATTATTAATTTTATTGTTTAAATAGTTTTATTCGGTTTATAAAGCTAAATAGTTACGAATCTTATAAAAACCATAATTTTGTACACTGCTTTCGGAGGATGTAATAATAATATATAGTCCGTTTCAAAAAATAGACTACATTGCGCCGACCTTATACGATGCGCCGTGTTGCAAAATTTTTCTTCAAATTCGATGGAAAGTGCCTTCCCTCTCTTCGGGCGATAGAACTTTTGAAGGCAAAATTTACAACACCGCGCATCGTATGAGGCCGGCGCACGGTAGTCTAGGGTTTCAAACAGAGTGTATTTGTAAGTAGGAACCTAACTGACCGTACTATAAAGATGTTTGAATTAATATGTATTGTCTAAACATAATTAATTTAGAGATTTTTGAAATATGTGTTTACCTGGAGTATTCGGAGAAACTGCCGTGATTTCTGGAAGCCATCTATCAATAATATTGTGGTATGATTGTGGGTTCACAACTGAATAGACCAGCACGAAAACATCAGAGTCGGGATAGGAGAGTGGACGGATACTATCGAATTTGTCCTGGAACATTCAGAAATTGTAAATATTTAGAAAACTATATTCTAATTCAAGAGGAATAATGGAGTGTTACTTGTGTGTTTATATGCATTTTTGCGTATATTTTCGTATTTAAAAAACATTCAGAGCCATTTTCGGCGCGATTCTTTTTTAAAAACTCTATTATTACTTTCGGATCTTACTATAGAACAAGATTAAAATCGGGTCTGGTAGAGCACCCTCCCGTAAAATATCTGAAACCTCGAAGTAATAAAGACAGGAAACTTTAGTTTGTAATCATTTAATCATAGCCTAATTGATGAAATGTATTGTTCGTGAACATGTTCAGCAAGACGGTGCCTGCCCTATACGTATATTGTTAGCTTCAAATAATATGCATTCCATAAACTCAAAGTATTTTAAATAAACAGTTAGCATGTCCAAAACAGTTCTTCAAGAATTTGAATTTTTTTACATCCCACTTCTCGTTAATCTTGATCTACTGCACTTTCGTCGCTGTTTGTATTGTATTTGGTCTATTTGGTGATATTTCTTTCTTTTGGTTAATTTAGATCGGCTGTTCCAGACCTCCCATTGTTCTATTTCAGCCACTTTTTATTTACAAATATGTCAATTGGAGATATGAAAGGGGCGCTCGGGGAGCTCTCAAACACTCCTCAGAGGGGAGATCATTTTGCACTTCAAATCAAAACAATCAAGCTGATCATCAGATCGTTTTGAGCTATTAGTGTGATTTCATTATTGTTGGGTTATTTTGCTAATTTGTGAAAAGACTACTTAGTTTCTGAGACTAAATGTCAATATATTATATATATGGTGTATAGTTATTCAACAATCATATCCTGTACTACAGATGTATATTTGTTTTACTTATTCGGTTGTATAGTCTATCTCAAGATCTATGTTTCTTGCGCGGTATCATAAGCCGGGCCCTGTGTTATAAAAAATGAATGTAAAATGGGCCGACGTGGTGTGTTTTCTCTAAAGGTACATTCATTTTATAACACTGCGCCACGCTCCTGATACCACGCTAAAGAAACCTAGTTATTGAGATGGACTATGTATATATCCTATTCATTTTCACGTTATGGAGTTTAACTTTGAGCAAAAGGGTTGGAAAGCCCTGCTTTAGTGGTATACTTAGTTTTAAGTCATCTAATTTTCTGGTCCAAAATTCTGATTTTAGATGTACCGTTGCTTTCTATTGGCAGCTGTGGTTCACATTTGCAGCGCATCGGTGGCAAATCATTTGTAAGTTTTCAGAAAGATGAATAAAACCTAATAAGTTATAAAGCAGAATTAATTTTCTCAAATAATTCATATCTAACGTTTAAAGGTAGCGGTTAAATTAGATCCAATGTACACACTAATATCAATTTATATCTGGGCTCTGTCTCCATTTGTGTAATCACTTTTTCCAGTAAGGTTCTCTAGCAAAAATTAAACTGCATAGGTTGGATATAGTTTACATCAAATGGACTATGTATCAGAGCTAGCAGGGATGGGAAGTTCACGGGCCGGCCTGGCCGGTACCGGAAATTTGAGAAAAGGGCAGGCCCGGTTGGCCTTTTCCCAGCTCTTAGAGCTAGGTTTCCAGCGCAGTATTCTGCACAGCAGCGGTGTTATATAAATGAAATAATTTCGAAGCAAAGGTTTCCTAAACACCGATTTTCTTTTCATTTTTATATGCGCTGGCTGCTCTACACAATACTGCGCTGGCTGTTGCTCTTGATACAGACTATATAATATTCAGAATTCATCCTCTCTTCTTTACCACTGATGTTCTTGGACCAGTTACTAGAGTCAACGGGAGTCTGGTGCAGTCAATTCCATCAAGTGAACCCATTCGACAGCCGTTGCCGGCGCCAGAGTTACCAGTTGAGGCACCTTTAGAATTACCGATAGTGCCGCTTCCTGAAGCCCCAGAAGTAGCCCCCTTACCCCCGCTGATTCCAGTTCCGGAAAATATACCGCATAGGTAGGTCAAGTTTGCGCAGTTAGCCAATAAATATTGAATCGAGTCTTTTTTAAACGTTTGGAAAGTTTATTTCCATTACAAAATTCATGAAAATTTTGCAATCACTTTTTTTGCAGACTTGTAAAGGGTAATTAATATGCGGAATTATAAAATCATGACGCTTTCTGGAAATTTTTCGGCAACATTGAATTCTAGGCTTATATCGCTAATTCCCACTTCGGACATCCTTTCTCCGCTAACCATGATCAATGGTTCGTTGGTTCAATCGATGCCCTACTCCGCTCAACATACACCAGCGCCCCAACCAACGCGAGCCGGACCGCTAGCTAGGGTCATAAACAATTACAGTGAGTACTAGTTATATTACTAATAATAATAACAATACATATGATCAGTTACTAGTTAGATATGAGTAGTATGAGGTTCAAATTGATGATTGAAAATTGTCAATGAGGGATATAATCTGCTTCAAAACCTAGACTACTTTGCGCCGGCCACATACAGCGATGTTGCAAATTTTGCCTTCAAAAGTCCTCTAGCCCGAAGAGAGGGAAGGCATTTTCGTGCGAATTTGAATTCAAATTTTGCAACACCGCGCATCGCATGAGGCCGGCGCAATGTAGTCTAGCTTTTGAAACGAATATATCCACTCCGCTAGTCATTCATACTCGCGGTGCCCATTAAGACAACAATAGGCTTCCATATTTTTAAATATGAGGCAATCAAGATATTCCAGCCAAGTTACTCACATTATTTGGTCAAAATTGTCAATAACTTTCGTTTTCCAAGAAGAATACCACATACCTACTAGTTTTCATAGTCAACTAGAAGCTTTCCTTGTTGAATCAATTCTATGAATAGTTCACTAACTTTCCAAATCGAACCCTCATTCTAATTTTCCTATCCCAATATATCTATATTTATCTATACGATATTCCATCTTTATGTGGTATTGTTTGGATGCCCGTAGGTCGTAAAATGACCGTTAACAGTTGATTTGATCGTTCTGTTTATGTTAATACGAAAAAACGTAATTACTTTAATCTAATTAAGAAATGCATATAATTATCATCAGGCGGCTAAGGCGTTTATGCAAAATAACTTATAACATTGATTTCGCAATCGAAAGACATAGTTTTTAAAATTTATAAGGGGAAAAATCTTCCAATCTTTCGAGAATAAGCTTAACAGAATACTTTTCGATAGTTAGGTGACACAACCATCTTAGTTCGGGCCAAAATTTAAAGGTTGTTGTGATAATGAACCGGTATGTTCATAAAATAATAAAGTCATGCTAGTAACCCCACATGTTAAAGACTTTATTAGACGAACTTGTTGGCCGGTTTTTCAAATTAGTTAGTTTATAAACACCTATTGAACTTTAGATTAGTAAAAATAACAACTTTTGACGTGTTTATCTGCAAAAACCCTATTTCGCTAGTTCATTACAGCAGGGCCGAAAATTTAAGAAACGGGCCGGCCTTTTCCCAGTCTTGAATTACAGTATTGGTTTATACCCTGCAATAATTTCGTTTAAAACCCTTCGAGTTCTAAACAGATACACCCTTAAAGTGCTTTATTTATCCAATGCACTCCCTGTCTAACACTAAGTTCCACATCATAACAAACTAATCTCATTATGGGACTTGCTAACTCATTAAATTAGAAATACATAAAAAGAAATAACAAACCTGTCCAGCAGTGTCACATAACTGTAGTCGGATTGGCTTTTTGTCCACTTTAACTTCAACTAAAATAAAGGGTTTACTAGGTGTACAAACATAGCCTACGATATTAACTGAGATAAAGTCTATCTCAAGACCTAGGTTTCAAGCGCGGTATCACGAGCAGGACGCCGTGTTATAAAAATTAAATGTACTTTTGGAGAAAACGAACCACGTCGACCGATTTTACATTTATTTTATTTAACACTGCGCCATGCTTGTCATACAGCGCCAGAAATATAGGTCTTGAGATGGACTATACTTTTAATCAATGTAGTTTAGAAACATGAACATGTTTTTTAATAGGTTTAAAATTATACTTCTCTTAGTAGTTTATTAGGTGCGCGCTAATTTTGTGTCATCTTTGAATTTTGAAAGCCTTTCCAACTTTTGAAATCCAACATTCCAAAAGTTACCTGCTAAGAAAACAAAATTGATGGAAACAACATTTGTTGAGCATTTTTACTCTACTCCACCTGAATAATTATCAAATGTAGTTGGTTTATACTCCTCTGGATATCTATTGGTTGTGTATGATACAATAAGTGATGTCTTTCCGACGGCTTGGTCCCCAATTAATACACATTTGAGGGTTCGAATGTCGTTGTCGTAGGACATTCTGAAATATTTAAGTTTTATAAGATCTGCGAAATTAAAATAAGGTGAATGTATACATAGTCAAATGCATTTTGTTTATTTGCTAATGAAACGATTTTGCATTGGACTAAACATTTTTAAACCTTTAAATAGTCGGATTCAAAACGAATAACGGAGTGTAGCAAATTATTTAGCAGCCAAAGTTTTGGCTTGAAAATTATTCTCTACACTCCGTTATTCGTTTTGAATCCGACTATATAATGAACGAAACAGGGAAAAACAACAATATGACTTTATAAAGACATAAATATGTTCAAAATCAAAGTATGACCATATTATATTTAATTTGGCTAATTTTCAAGTCGCAGTAGTTCGCATAGGCACAGGCCCTATGGGCGATCCATGCACTATAAAGTGTGAGAAGAAGACTATAAAACAGAACAAAGAATGAATGACTAATTTAAGAGTCCATGGGTTTAAGTCAAAAAAGTTAGTAATTAGTCTAAAAACAAAGTTAATAAAAAATCTTGCACGTAAGTAACATTGTAGAGTATTTAGCTATCACATTTAAAGACTAAGGATGTATTATTCATTTTGCAAAAGCTAATTCACAGATGTTTGGAGCGAAGATGTGAAACGCAGAACTTTATAGTCGGCGAACAAACGATATGCAAGTTAAAGGTCTGAGTGGTCAATTTAAAGGGCGCAAAAAAGTTATACTCGCTAATATAAATTAATTGTTCAAGAAGAATAAGTTAGATGTGGTGTGATACATTGCAATATTCACTGGTTCGCGTTTTTTCGCGCCCTTGCTCCGCCGCGCTTTAATAAAATTTACAGGTACCGTATACCCTTGTATAAACCTTGGCGGCCGACTATATAAGAAGGAAACTTTATAGCAAACAGCCTAACAAAG
>JAQGAV010002266.1:0-16459 GCA_034691345.1 Phasmarhabditis papillosa
TAACAAATAAATGCAGGAATTAGGCGGCCAACTTTCATGATTTTGCGCCAGTTTGACCCACGGCCAATCGGGCGGCACAACTGGCGAGCCGTGATCTCGAGATCGCGTTTTTTGATTCCCTAGACACGTTCGGAGTAGGCAATATATCCAGAGTTTACAGTTTCCAAAGTAATTTTCTAGCCGAAATACGAAACACGTTCTGGGTAAGGTATCAATCGGAATAGATCTCGTAAATGAGTCATTAAGATGAGAACCATTTAATTCTACGCGCAATCTCCGGCCTCATTAATCTTCTTCTGAATTTTTTATCAACCTAGCTATTTGCAGAGCGTCTTTTCGCTCTAAAAGCTCGCTTTGCAAAACCCATACCTATTGGATTCCCTGGCACCTTGGTCTTTTCGCAAACATCTTTTATATAATGAAAATGTACGTTTGCTTTATTAGTAGTATAGGTTTCAATCTTTTTCGGAGAGTTTCAAAGCGTTTAGTAACAATGAAGTGAGAAAGACTTCGATCTTTTCGTTTAGAAGATTCGCAGTTTGTTTGCGGACTATAAAGCCAAAGTAAGTTTGCAATGGCAACGGAAACCAATCCTATTTTCCCATTCTTCATTTATACCTCAGACAACAACGAAAAACAACAAATTTACAAAATGTTCATTCTACAGAGATGTATCTAGTCGAGTTTGCATCCGGGCTTCGCCTTGCGACGTAGTACCATTACGGGGTGAACGGCAGGTCCAACCAACACTTGTTCCTTCCCGTCGAATGCCACTGTTGCACGCTCTATAAAATAACTTTTCAAGAAACTAGAAAAAATAAGTTCAATAACCAAAGATCGAACTCATAGCTTAGCTTCTCACGAATTCAAAGATCGGCTGACTAACCACTAGAGATGGGCAGCTCGGCTCGATTTAAACCGAGCCGAGCGGCCCATTTTACTCGCACAAAGCGCACAAAATGGCCAGGCCCCAAACTCGATTCTTAGTTATTGTACCCAACGGTGCCGAGCCGAACTGTGCGCACCATTTTTGTCCATGCGAGCTGTCCCTCTCTACTACCCACTAGGTTATGAAAACTCAGTATTTTTTTTTAGTTTTAGATAGGAATGTTACTTGCAAAGCAATAACAAAGCATAAACATTTATGGTTTCGTTTCGCATTGTGTTTTGAAATCTATGTTATCGAAAAATACCATATTACTTGGCCACGCCTATTGGCGTTAGTTCTTTTTATAATTAGAAGGAACGCTGTTTAACAAAACACTTTCATTTAAGTTTTTGTGTTGTAATATGAATGTCGTGTTTTAATGTTGATTATTTTACTTTCCGATTTTTATTTTTGTTATTAATATTTTTTGCTATTTATTTATTTACTAATTCCCTTAGTACTTTTTAACAATGTTTTATTTATAGGTTATCCAGTTGACCTGTTCTCCAGTTGGGATTTCACCCTATATTCATAACAAACTCTCAAATCCGTGTTAAAATACAGAATTGCAAAGAAAGTATTATTTTTCTTAAATTCTTGATCTACATATTTCACTCGGATTTCGTAAAACTACACCATTTTAAAAGTTAAGTAAGCTGACAAACAAATGTAAACGAATAAAACTTTAATTCATAAAAAGCAACAAATAACAAAAGATGGTTTATAATAACAACAAAAGAGTTTAGAATTTGTCGTTAACAATTTCATGCAGAATAAATGCCTTGACTTTATCCGAAGCAGCTAGAATCTCTTCTTTATTGTTAGAGAAGAATGATCCTTTGGTAAAAGGAAAGGAGTAGGCATGGTCTAGACCGACTTTAATGGAAGCGTTGGAAGAGTCGCCAGAATAGTCTTCTAACCAAGGATAGAGACGCTCATCCGGTAGATCAGAAGTGATCAACTGAGAACAGAGGTCCTGAAAATGGAATAGTTTGATGAAATAAGATTATTGTTTGCGAATGGAAACTATTTCATACAGGTTACAACGGTTTATAAAAAGGTCTATACATATCGTTTTCAAAGTTTTATTATTTCAAATCGTATTCGGTAATGAGAAAGGAATCTATATCTATTTGGTGAAGTTTAAAAAAAGTGAAACTCAACAAAAAATTTGTCGAATGTTTTTGCGAACTTTCTTTTTTGTGGTTGAGTATATCATATGAGGTAATCTACTGTATTCAATAACATTTTAACAATACTTGGACTAACTCTAATAATTTTACTATTATTATTATTATTATAAATTAAAAATAGCTTGCCTTCATGTCCTCCACATCGAATTTGACCGCGAATTCGATCATTTTAACAACACTAATTTCTTCGAAATTGTATTGAACGAATGATTTGCAGAGGTTTAGACCCTTAGTAGTGGCAAAACGAACAGACAAATCGGCCAAGTAAAGATAGTTGGCAACTGAAAGTAAGAGAAAATATGGTTAGTTAAATATAATATGGAAAATATATATATGATAAGTAAAAGGAATATATTTGATTGTCAAGTAAGTGCTCATCTTATGTTTTAGGATCGAAAACTACTGAAGTATTTTCCTGGCGTCCTTCGAATACTATTTATTGTTAGGAAGCAAATATGATAGTGTAAAACTTTTGCAATAATTTTCTTTCAATTGAACAAAACTACCAAAAATGAAGTTATAATATAAGTAAATTTGTTCCATTAACTTAAACTACTTTACAGTTCCAAATATTTTAATAACTCGCAAGCTTACCATTAACTTGAAATTCTCCAGGATAAAAGAGTTTCAGGAAATCGCTGAATTCATCGGCAGATACATCCTTAATCTCGTATTCTTTGCTCTTGGCTTCTTCCTCTTCTTCGTCCATCTTTTCTTCGGCTGGAGCCTTGAAACAGCCACCGAACAGCTTGAACGACTGAAATATTTATGTTTATTGGTTGTAGAGTATATACATTTGAACTCAATATTATGGGTGCCTAGTTTTGCTTGTAGCAGTACGGTACAAGTCGTGTATAATTAATATACTTTTACGAATATTTTTGTTTTTGAACGTTCATGTCGTATATGAGACAGTTCCCCCCAAGTTCAAAAAACAAAGCTCAGAATTCGAGGAATTTTGGTAAAGTTCAACCAATTGTTGATCTACCAACTACTATTATGATAAATAGTGTACCTATCTCCAATAAAACATAAACTTTATTAAATTATTCCGAATTTTTTGCAGAACTGTAATACGGAATAATGTCAGTGTTTTCCGCGTGCCTAAGCCTAATATCTGTGTATCACATAAATAAATACCTACCTTTTTCTTCTTGGGAGTTATTTCCTCCTTAACAGTTTCAGTAGTTTCATTCAATTCTTCCATTGGTTGCTCGAAAAGACTTTTGAAGAATTCACTGCTCTCAGAAAGACGCTGAAATATTAATATTTGTTAAAATTAGCGAAAAACAGACAGGTTTTTCAAGTTAAATTTTCTAAGATATTTTGATGTTATATGAAAAAAGGAAGATTCTAAAGGAAAACTAATAATTTTTTGCAGAACATAAATTACATGGATAACTCCCTATGGAAGGTTTCTAGGGGTGTATAGTAAACGCCAAAAGTAATAATGGGGTGTAAACAATTCAACGCTCGTCTGAGCCCCTTTTGCGAGCACCGCGCCAGGATTTGGCGGATACTCTACATTCAATATTGTACTTTGCAAGTACGCGCGTGTAATTTGCCGGCAGGTGCAGTGTTATAAATCCAAAAAATACGCATCTGACACTCCATTATTACTTTCGGCGTTTACTATACAAGTGCTGTGCCTTTGTTTAAATGAAATATAGCCTGAATCAAGGGAATGTGTGTGTCCGAGCACGATAGGTATACTGTAGATCTACACAATATGGCTGATGGAACGGGGCCGAGTGGACCTTTACTGGGAATTTGACGAACCCTCAAAAACATCGATTCTTGGTCCGCTTAGCCCCGTTTAAAGTTAAAAACAAAGATAGATAATTCTAGAACGTTTTAATACTAATAATAAACTAGACTGCTCTTAATTTAAGACACAGGGAACGGCGGCGACGATATATTAAGGGGAAAGAATGAGCAAATTAGAAAACAATAATAATAGTAATAATAATAATAAACATAAGAAGAGTGGGTGGTCCAAGTGGGCGGAGCTAGGGGCGGAGTCTCGGCCTTCGTCTAATGCAGTTTAGTGGCCCATTTGAGATCATCTTCACGGGGTTTCATACCGCTCAAATAGGTAACACACCACTCCGCGCGACGCCAGAAACCTAAAACATCGCAGTTTATGCTCTGTTTTGTTCACTAGGGTACTGTAGTAAGTTATTGGTGCCATAAAAAACGACGCGACCTGTGGCTGTATTCAAGAAGGCGCCCTATCGTATCTTGTGGCGCCCTGCCTCGCCCTGTGGGGGGCATGAATCGAGCCCTGTGGCCGTAGTATAGACACGCCCGAGCAGTTTTTGGCTGCCCGAGCAGTTGAGAGTTGCTGCCCGGGCAGGCTAAAAAATGCCAACCCTGAGGCGCCCTACCCTGTCAGGGCGCATCCCAGAGTCTTTGTGAATACGGCCACAGGTTAAGGCTACCTTGATTAAGGCTTCATGTCATGAATTATAATATAATTTTAGTAATTCGGTAAAATTCCAGCAACTGCGGTGTTAAAATTGTGAAAATACGCAGATTACGCGGCTTGAAACCGAATAGACTTTGCTCCAACAAACATTTGGTAATTGCATTATTAGCCTAAACTCACCAATAACTTCAAGCGGATAATTCAACCATCCAGTTGTAATACAATAGTAACAAGCATGTGGTGAAATATGGTGGATCTATAAATAATTAAAGTTATTTAAAGGACTGTTCTGGCACTACCGTACCTTATGATGTGATCGTGGTAGGATTATATGTGCCTTTTGTAGAAAAGACACCCACGATGGAATGCCCTTGTAGGTGTGTGACCATTTGTGGATCTGCAACAAAACATAACTTTGTAACTCATCAGATTATAGTTTTTGTGCAAACTATTGTGATGAAAACCAGTATTTAAGCAGAGAGCGGCGACCACGCCCCCTCAGCAACCCGCGCGCACACTCAATGTTGGTACCAATTACAGTAACCCGCCTTCAATTTGGAGGCAATTTTCCGGACTGCAAATTGCGTGTTCAAAGAGCTGTAGAAGGGTTGTGGATAAAGATAAATTTAAATTAAATAATTTAGGATATAAAAATAGGGAAAATATAGGCCTGGCTTTTCATTTATAAATTTCAGTATTCGACTGCTTGCTAGCATATGCAAGGTTAGTAGGTCGGTATAGTCGGCAGCCAAGATTTATGCAAAGGTATACGGTATGAACTGCAAATTTTAGTGGAGCGCGGCCGAGCAATGGCGTCCGAAAACGCGGATTAGTCGATAATGCAATATGCAACACCACATCTAACTTATTTCTATGAAAAAATTAATTTATATTAGTGATTTTAACTATTTGGTGCGTTTTAAGCTGAGAACTTAGACCTTTAACTTGCATAGCTTTTGTCCGCCGACTATAGTGTAACAAGTGGCCTTATCCCTAAGCATACGGCCACCGGGGGCAGTCCTCTCCATTTTGGGCCCGACCCGTTGGCTCGGGCCGGGCAGAGGTTTGAAAATGAAATTTGAGAGAAGCACCCAGAGGATGATAAGTTTTAGTATGTCAAAATATAGAACAGAAACTAGTTGCGTATTTTAAGGCTGCTGTTTATTGTTACCTGATTGGTCATAGCCACATATATACCCAATAGTAGAGTATACCAATGTAGAGATGCCTTTGCTTGTAGATCCTCAGTAGAATAGGTTATTTGTTGGTATAACATTAGACTCAAATTGAATATACACAGCATAAAATTGTCGCCATTTACCTAAAAAGCAAGTCTTTTATTAACGTCTATTCAATGTAGTTTTAGGCAAAATGTGATCTGAGGCTGTGGGTTCGACTCCCCGTAGCTGCAGAAGGCTTGGGAAACTAACAGCTTATTTGTCTCATGTTTCGTGCCCCGAAAATTGAATGCAAGAAAGGAGCCGTCTCTGCTCAGAAGATTCCGGAATGAATGGCCCAAACCCTGTGCCGAAGAAATCTCCAGTTATTGTGTGATATGTGCGATTACAGGAAATAAATTATTTTATTACTTTTATAGTCTAAGGGGCTGGGCCTGCCCAAACCGTCGTCCGCAAAACCATTAAAGGAGGGCGGACATCAATAATTTACTGAATGAGTTTTTCGAAGCTAATTCGAAGATTATATAAAGTCGAATTAGCTGACTTCTAATATTCAAACCGTTTTTTCTCAAAATTAATAGAAATCGAGTTCTATGCGCTACTAGATTTTGCCAGACTCCGCCCAATTTTTCGTTTATCGGGTATAAATGACTTGAATAATTTTATTCTAGTTCCAAAGTTAGTCTAATGATTTATAAGAGTGTTAAAACTATCCCCGCAAAAATGAAACATCTTCACCAGGCGGGAGCATGACAATGCAATACAATAATTTATTCCAATAATCGCAATATCATATGAGATTTTATATCGCTCGGTTCACTTCTTGCTATTCTCGTTCTAGCGTAAACGCATGACATCCTGCGTTTACGCGAGCACGCGCGCCAAGTGCCTGAACCGGGTCAGGCAAACGACTGTCGCCCCTCCTTTAAGTTTTAAAAGCTTCACCCCATATAAAACCGACCTCGATAAAATCGTGTCTGGTGATGGCAGTAGGGTCGACATGGTGCTCTCGGAAAGGACGAATAAAACTCTGAAGCAAACATTTAAAATAAAAATACATCTGCCTGCTCCATTTTAATAATTTACAATAAAATGCATTCTTCTCTATTCAGACTAAACCTTTTTTGCTCAGAATACCTTTCCAAACCAGGTTTCCACTGAACCGAAGGTATCCGCGCCCCAGTGAACGAAGCCGGAAGCAAAGTCCGCCGTTAGAATGCCCAGGAACGCCGAAGCAATGACGCTAACTAAAAAGAAACAGTAAAGATATTAAGTTATTAGGGAGAAAATTTAACCTAAAGAGTACTATTCAGCAAGAGCTGTGTTTTTTGCGCAGTATTATTTTGAGCAGCGGTGTTGTATACAATGAATGACAAAATAGGTGGATTGAGAGTCTTTTTTTCAAGAGTACATCCACTTTTATTTAACACCGCTAGGAAGCTGCGCTGAAAACAAGTTCTTGTAACTGACTATATAGAGTTAGACATTACAAAAGATTGAGCTGTTTATTTTAGTTAACTTGTCTATGGAACCTTTGCAGCTTGCTCACATAACTAAGACATTTGCGCAGATTATGTGGAGCCTTAATAGAAGTACTCTTCACATAGTTAATCTCAAGACCTGGGTTTCCAGCGCGGTATCAGAAGCGGTATGCAGGTTTATAAAAATGCATGTAAAATTGGTTGATTTGGTGCGTTTTCTCTAAAAGTACATTCATTTTTAGAACATAGCGCCCCGTTCGTGATACCGCGCACGAAAACATATGTGTAACGATAGCTAACGACTCACATATATTAGAGTTATTCCAACTCCTAAGAAGATTAACAAAAACAGTAACAAACAACACAGCTGCTACGGCAATAGACACCTTCTCTTGTATTCTTTTCTCTTTACTGTACATACCAGCTAACGCCTTAGCGCCAGCGTGCTCGGGACCCCAACGGGGCGTCGTGTAACCTGTAATCGAATTAGTTATCATGTTCAGCTAGTTTTGAAAGTTGTTATAGTCCATAACAATAAAAATATTTCAGTGCGCGGTGTTGTTTAAGGTTTCAAAAATCGCTCGTTCTGTGGCAAAATTGAACTTCCATTATATGGTTCGATGCGAAATTTTTTGTTTGTTGTCAGAAAAATATTATTGTAATAGTTTATGCAGAAGCGGTATTAAAAATGACGAAATACGCAGTCTACACGGCGGTATTACTTTTGAATCTGACTATATCTCTAGTACAAATTATTCGTCGACAGAAGCGGGCGGTCAAAATTTACCCTTTAATAGCCACTGACAGTTTTGACATTTGTAAAAATTGATATCAAAGTTAGTCAAATATGATTATTCAAGTATGACTTCAGTTTTCTATTTGAAGTAAGTCGGACACAATTTCCTTAATCATTATTCTAACCTTCTTCGCTATTTACATTGCCATTCGGATCATCTTCAGGCATGGACGGTAGGCTGGCCGGATCAACTTCCTGGTCTAACGTCGGCGCCGGCGCCGGAGATAAAAACCTAAAATTACCAAATAAACTAATAAACTAATTAAGTTTGTTATAGTCGGATTCAAAAGTAATCCGGCCGTGTTAATAAGCAGTAGTGTTGCAATATTTTGTCTGAGTAGGGCAGAGCGAAAGTAAGTTTGCAATCTGCTGATACCGCGCGCGTAGAATGCAAGCAGGCGCAGTGTTAAAAATGGGGAAATATGCAGCACACACGGCCTCATTACTTTTGAATCCAACTACAATAAAGTTTTTTAAAAATCAAGGCATAATTTTATACAGCTATCAAAAAAATACGATTAAAAAAGGAAGGTTTCATAATGTTCTTCATAGGCAGCTAACTGCAAAGTATGGTTACAACAATAATTTTAAAAGATTGGTTGAACGTCTACATTTTTTAAGAAAACATTTTAATATTTTTTTTATAAAGTTTATAAAAATCAATAATCTTAAAATTAATAATACCTTTGTTCTTCCTTCTGCACACATTCCTTCTCCTTTTCCACCAAATCTGTCATCTTCTGAAAAAAACTAATTTTACAAAATTTACAAAACTTGTTTTAAAAAAGTTTAATAAGAACTATTAGAGTACAATCTAAATGAATAAAGATATTAATTTATTAGAATAAGCGTTATAAAGCAAACTGTTTAGTTAGAACAACAAGGATTCAAATATTTTAATAGTTCCGTTGCATTCACATCTTGAATCACGTGTTTATCAAGAAATCTTGTTGAAATGGTTTAAGCTTCGTTGAAAGAGCTATAGTTCTAGTGAAGAGTAATAATGGAGTGTTAAAAAAGAATCTCTTTGAAAATGGCTCTGAAAGTATTCGAAAACCGAAAATATGCGCAAAATGTGTTTAAAATACGCAATTAATACTCCATTATTCATTTTGAATCACACGATATCAGTTTGAAGAGTAATTGAAATACTTATCGCAAGATCTTAGATCGAAAACATAGTTTTATTGTTTTAGTGAGACAAACTAAGAAAACAGTATAAAATATCTACATGTGAAATAATATCTTATTGGACTGGTCTGCTTAGACTACGAAATAGTTTAAAATCTAGCGCAACTACTTCAGTTTGTCAGCTAAGTCTACTTACATACTGATTCAACACTTTTTACATCTAACATTCACGTGAACTGTAGAAATCGTCAGTTCTGTATTGTTAGCAATAGAGCGCGCTTAGTTTCTATTTGCTCGACTCGAGAGGGTCAGAGATGGCAACTGTAAACTATGAACGGGTACTATGAGTTATAAATCTATAGAATAGAAAAGAAGTAAAAGGTTTTGCAAAGTATTTTCTTATTTTAAACTTCACTAGGGTACCTTGTCACGCTAAGTTAGGTGATGAAAAAATTACCGATGTAGGTTGAAAGGGGTTGACAGAAGTTAAAAAAAGGAAGAACAGTTATATAGTCGGATTCAAGAGTATTACGGCCGTGTTAATAAGCAGGAGTGTTGCAGTATTTTTTCTGAGTAAGGCAGAGCGAAAGCAAGTTAGCAATCTGCTGATACCGCGCGCGTAGAATGCCAGCAGGCGCAGTGTTAAAAACGCAATATACACGGCCATATTACTTTTGAATCTGACTATACTTTTGGAGACGATCAACTTTGAAAATTCCAAAATTTTCAAAAAGTAGGCGATATGTGGATATTTGAAAGTAAATGTATTGTAGTGGTAGATATAAATTAAGTAGTCAATACATTCGTTAATGTTCATTTTGAAATAGTGGGTCTAACTATAAGTTAAAACTTCCAAAGTTATGACGAGGCTTTTGGATAGATTCAAAATATAAAGGTGAATAGACTTCTAGCTTTCTATAGTCGGCCGACAAACGATATGCAATTAAAGGTCTAAGAGCTCAATTTAAAACGAGCAAAATAGTAATATTCATTAATATAAATTAATTGTTACAGAAAAAAGTTAAATGTGGTGTTTTACATTACATAAGTGACTTGTCCACGTTTTCGGGCGCCCTTGCTCGGCCGCGCTCCAATTAAATTTGCAGTTCGTACCGTATACCCTTGCATAAGCCTTGGCCGCCGACTATATATAAAGTGAGATCGTCCAGGTCCACAAATTCAGCTCCATAGCTAAAGTGAACCCCTTCATCCGAAACTGTGGTAGTACAAACATTGTAAATTTTACTGTCCGAATGTAGCGTCATCCCACCTCGACGGCGATTCAGCATAAGTATCGAAATAGTAAAACACTAGTTTTACTATTGTGAAGTTTGGATACAAACGGCAAGAAAAGAACCATTAACTTGGAAAGAAAGTATCAACAATCTTGAGTATTGAATGATTATTATTATTATTTGTAAAACACTACTAATATAGTTTAGGCTCATATAAAACATACATTGAAACATTCTATAACACTATTTCTAGTGCTCATACCCCTAAATACAACCGGCATAAATCGATATTCTTCGAGAAAGGTAAGATAAGTCATGCAAGATTGACACTTTTGGCAGTCTGTTTGGTGCTTGCTTTGTGCCGCAGTTTTCTCTTTTTAAGCCCGCTCTTTTGAACGAAATCGATCGAATTTTATGCAAAATCGCGGTGTTAAGTGTGGAGCGGAGGCGGTGTTACAAACAAATTTAATCCCAGAATTTTGATGTTTTCTATTTGGGAATTCGGGAACAAAGTTCGTTTTGCAGAAGTAGTGAGAATAACAATGAGAAGTATAGTAGGCACAGTAAAGGGAACTCTACAGAACATCGAGTTATAGTCTATAACAAACAAAAGACGGCAGAGCGCGGTGGTATAAATAGGCTTCCGCAATTGCGTATTTGTCTTTTTCTGAACATGATACAAAATAAAACTAGTACAATAATATTTTTCTAACAACAAACAAAAAATTGTGCTTCGAACCATATAATGGAAGTTTAATTTCGCCATGTTAAAAGAGATAGAGTTCCACCGCAGTGTTGAAGCAGCGGTGGTGAATAAAATGAATGAAAATCATTTTATTTGGAACCTTTTCTTAAAAGGTTGCCGGTGCTTTAGCCTAGTGGTAACAGCTGTCTCTGAATCCGCGAGGATCTGAGGCTGTGGGTTCGATTCCCCGTAGCTGCAGAAGGCTTAGGAAACCAGCAGCTTATTTAACCCATGTTCCGTGCACCCAAAGACTGAATGTTAGAAAGGAGCCGTTTTTGCTCAGAAGATTCCATAATAAATGGCCGAAGCCCTGCCACGAAGAAATCTACTATTATTGTGATACGAGTGATATAAGAAATAAAATACTTTAAACAAAGGTAAAGTCCCACATATAACTAGTTCAGTACATATAGATTATCGTAGCATTTGTCACAGTAAATCCTATAGTTATTATACTGTTTACAATAGTTTATTTCAAAAAAATTGCGTTTCTAGTGGTCTGCTACTTAGAAATCACTTGTATAGTTCATGACAAAAAGAGTGCAGTGAGCGGTGTTGTTTAAGGTTTCAAAAATCGCTCGTTCTGTGGCAAAATTAAACTTCCATTATATCGTTCGATGCGCAATTTATGTTTGTTATTAGTAAAATATTATTGTACTAGTTTTTTTTGTTTCATGTTCAGAAAAAGACAAATACGAAATTGCGGAAGCATATGTATACCACCGCGCCCTGCGGTCTTTTGTTTGTTAAAGACATTACTGTATACAATAATGCAGATATAGTAAGATCCAAGAGTAATAATGAAGTGTTAAAAAAGAATCTCGTTCAAAATGGCTCTGAGGGTTTTCGAAATACGAAAATATACGCAACGCTGCATAAAAATACGCAAGAAACACTCCATTATTCTTTTTGAATCAGACTATAAAAGAATATAATCATTTTTGTTACTCCTAGGGTAGGTATACTATACTTTACAAACTATAATATAATAGAGTCTTCTGGTCGAATTATCAATAATAATAAAACATAAAATCTTATAAACTTGGCAAATAGAATGTTGAAAAGGCGTAAAAGCTGGCAGAATAGCTAGTTTCCACTAAACTTTTAACGATTTTTAAGAACGTAAAATGGTGTCTAATCTATTGAGAATATGATAAACGAATGAATGGCTTTTTATCAGTTAAAAACGATCGAAGAAATGCCAATTTATTAAAGAATAATCATATTGAGAAAGCATGAGAATCGTTTCCGACCATTGTCAGCAATGATTTATCTATCAGCAAAAACCGTGAATTCATAGTAAGGAATACATAAAGGATAACTGGAAGTATAGTAGAATTCAAAAGCAATATAGTAAGATGCGGGTGCTTTAGCCTAGTGGTTAGAGCTGCGGTCTCTGAATCCGAGAGGATCTGAGGCTGTGGGTTCGACTCCCCGTAGCTGTAGAAGGCTTAGGAAACCAGCAGCTTATTTATCCTATGTTTCGTGTACCCGAAGACTGAATGTTAGAAAGGAGCCGTCTCTGCTCAGAAGATTCCGGAATTAATGGCCGAAGCCCTGCCTCGAAGAAATCTATTATTATTGTGATACGAGTGATACAGGAAATAAAATACTTTTAATAGTAAGATTCAAGAGTAATAATTAAGCCCTTTTTGCCAAATCCCGATTGGGCCCGGGCTCTTGCGAAACGGGCCCAAACGCCCAGCTCTAGTAGGAACCAATACAATCCTAAAATTTAATAATACATGTGAAAACTACAACTGAATTAAAACAACCATTGATAGGACTAATAATTCATTCTCTCAAAAGAGTTCTTTCAGGTTAAACTTTACAAAACATAAAAGATTTTCAATTTTCCTAAGCTCACGTCTCGTTGGCCTGAATTTGGGGTCTCTCCGTTTCAGAGAGTAATCAAATTGCCCGCGAATATAATGCAATCAGGATGCGAGTACGGGGAGTTCCTTTTAAAAGTAAAGGTGCAGAAGTCAGCTAAACTAAAGAGATATTTGTAAAATACAAAGAACGATTAGTTAAACAACAGTCAGTGGGATGTTTGCAGCAGATTGGGACACTCCGTATCAAAACGTGGGTTTCTTGCGCGCGGTGTTATATTAAAATGTGTGTTTATTTTTCTGTATCACTCGTATGACAATAATAATAAATTACTTCGAGGCAGGGCTTATGTCATTCATTCCCGAATCTTCTAACCATAAGCAGAGACGGCTCCTAACATTCAGTTTTTAGGGCAGGAATAAATATACGACCGGGAGAAGGTTTGCCCGAAAAGATAGACATTTGACGGTGATCCTCAGAAAAGTATGCAATAATTCCGAAAGAGCAACCCAGATCTTAATACGCTATCCTCTGTTTTGAAGGTCTACATAATTAGATTAAGGTTTTTTAGATTTTTTTTTTAGATTAAGGGATAAGTACGTCATTAAACAGACTACTTATATAATATTTACTCTTCCACGTTTCCAGGAAGGTTTCTACAAGTTGTGTTGATCAATAATCTATTGCAAATATAGTCGGCGACCAAGGTTATGCAAGGGTATGCTCTACGCGGGGTTCTCAAAATTGCCCGGCCGGGCCGGGCCGACGACCATTTTAACTGCCGGCCCGTCCCGGCCGGACCGTGTCGACCATATTATTGAAAATTTTCGATAAATTTTGAAAATATATCAACTATAGTTACGAAAAAAATGTTGGATGGTACATCCTCAGCCCTCCGGCCCGACCCGTTTGAGAACACCGACTCTACGAACGTCAAATTTTACTACAGCACAACCGAGCATTGGCGAAAACACCAATTAGTTAATTATACAATGTACAACACCACATCTAACTTATTTTCCTTAAACAATTAATTTACATTAGTTAATATAATTGTTTTGCTCGTTTTACTTGGAGCACTCAGACCTTTAAATTGCATATCGTTTGTCCGCCGACCATAGTATGTAGTTTATTGTCAACAATTTAAATAAGTTGCCCTATTCAAAAGGGTTTTGTTCCGCAAATAAAATTGGTAACGGAAACGCGTACATAGTTCGTTGTATTATGTTAAATTGTAGTTTATAAATATAAAAAGTAAAAATAACTTATTAAATATAAATTATGACTATTTAAAGTAAAAGTTTTGATAGTGTTAGATATAGTCAGGGCTAGGTATTTGACGGGTCGGGGCCTACTTTTTGGGAAATCGGCCAGTTACGGGGCAGGCAAGGGCCGAAAATTTGAGAAACGGGCGGGCCCGGCCGGACTTTTCAGCCCTGGACATAGTATGTTGGTAGAGTTAAAATTTAAGCTAAAAGCGACTATGTTAGAATAAAATGAATGCCCTTTTCAACAAATTATCCAATCCACCGATTTTCCATTCATTTATGTATGACAACGCTGCTCCACCAGGCTACTTCTTTTGAAATCTAGCTCCTGAAGCAGTGGGGGGGGGGGCGGTTACTAACACCCCTTGCAACTGGACGGGACGTCCAGTTACTCACAATTTCAACAAACGCTATCCTAAAGTGTGAGGAACTGGGCGCACCCCTGAAGCAGACCATACTTGCGTTTCAGACCAAACAATCCAAAGAAATGGAAGAAATTAGCTAATTCAGCGTGATATAAATCTCCCTGTGATCTCACGATTCTGAATAAATTTGATTTGATTGACTTAAATATCACCGTAACGGCATTTTCTAGGTTCAACAAATAGCAGACTAAAATAATATAAGGGCACTTATACTACGAACATGAGCAATCCGATGTGGGGTAGAAAATTATAGCTTTGACTTTTAGAATAATAAAAATGTAACATAAATGGTCCATAAATGTTGTACGACTATTCAATAAACAAGGTTTTCCAAGAAATCGTAAAGTAACATTTGAAAACCACATGTTCGAAGGCATTATTAACAAGACCAGTTTATAAAGTTGGAATTGACAATAGGAATGCTATTATGTTAGTTGCAAACATAAATTCAAAAAAGCGTTAATGCGTTTTGGGTTAAAAGGTAAATACTTCAAACTTTTGAATACCGAGTTCAAGAGCCTAGTGGTTATGGTTAGAGCAGCGGTCTCTGAATCCGAGGGGATCTAAGGCTGTGGGTTCGACTCCCCGTAGCTGCAGAGTGTTTGCGAAACTAGCATCTTATTTATCGCATGTTTCGTTCCCCCGAAGACTGAATGTTAGAAGGGAGCCGTCTCTGCTCAGAAGATTCCGGAATAAATGGCCGAAGCCCTGTTTCGAAGAAATCTTCTATTATTGTGATACGAGTGATACAGGAAATAAAATACTTTAAAAAAACTTAGCTCATTATACAAACTGTAAATGATGTAATAAGGGTAATATTAAAATGTGTCTTTCTATATTTGTGAGCAATTTCATTTTCTTTCTAAAGCGGCAAAAAGCTAACTAAGAAAATATGTTCGACAGGCATAGCGCTTCAATCAAAGAGAGTGCATAGAAGTATAGAACTAACAAAACATCTGTGTGAGTCGACTAAGAAATAAACAATATTAACAAAATAAACAAAAAATGAAGAAAGTAGCTTTAGCAAGTGGAAAACTAACAATAAAAGACTTTAGGCCTGAAGATTTAAAGAAATGTTTGTCAGAAGGCCTATTTTTAAGTAAATCAATGGAACCTGTAAAAAAAACGATCAAAACCTAATTTTCTTGAAGTTATTCACTGAGATTATAATTCCGAAAGCCAATTGACTTAGCAATTGCTAACCTAATTTCGATATCATATAGTCCATTTCCAAACCTCGACTACAAGCGCCGTTTGTGGTTAACATGCCGCTATAACCGGCCTTATTATTTTGCCAGAGTAAAATTGCACTTTTGAAGGGGAAGCCAGTTATAGCGGCACGTTAACTACAAACGGCGCTTGTAGTCTAGGTTTTGAAACAGACTATATTTTCTTTAAACTAAAAAAATAAAAATATTAAAACAGAAATGTTTCTAGCTTAATAATTTCCGTTTCTTATCATTGACCATGTACTTCTAGCGGTTTGTACCCGCAAACGACCTTTCACCCAAACAAAATTAAATGAAAACCCGTAAGAGAACATTTTGATACAACAGAAAGGTATTTGAGAGAAAACTTTTGATATAGCATAAAATATTTGGTTGTTTCGTGCCCCCGAAGACTGAATGTCAGAAAGAAGCCGTCTTTGCTCAAGATTACGGAATGAATGGCCGAAGCCCTGCTTTGTAGAAATCTAGTTATTGTGATTCGAGTGATACAGGAAATAAAATACTTTTAAATACCTTAAAGGGACATAGGGAGACCTATTTAGCCAATATACTGTAATTCAGAGAAATACAGTTTTTACAGCAAAATTGG